>CM061230.1:34526253-34742848 GCA_030844895.1 Ambrosia x helenae | reverse complement strand
ATAAACGAGTGAAACATGAGCGTATGGGATGTACCACAATACAACAGTCACAAGGGTTGATTATGCACTCGATTTACTTCTAGTATGTTTTTCACATATGGACTAGATTTGCGATGACACATGAATTGCACAACAATTTTATTCGATTATCAAAACCTATGTAATTCTCACCAACTTTTGTTGACCCAAATTATTTTCAACTTAACATGTTTCAGGTTCTACTTGCTTGAAGATTTGAATTAATGCTTGAAGATGTGTGCATGGTTTTATTCAATTTGATGTACGAATTCTTGTAGAACAATTGTATGTAATTGTATTTAAATCATATAATGAAATTTATTATTTACCATGAGCTACTGAACAATCATCAATACGTGACATCCCGATGTTTCCGCCATCGGTTGGGGTGTTACAAATATCACGTTGGAACGATAACAATCACTCGCGTTCCCCATAAAAGATGGTCAACGAATCTAGGTGGGATTGTCAATCCAAATAGATCTATTATTGAGTATCACCGGCTTGGCCCATAGCTAATGATTATGTATGTTGAAGTTTAAGTCTAACAGTAGTTGTCTAAGTCATGAGGCATTAAAGTTTACAACTAGACATGTATGTAGAATTGCTTAAGTATAATGTTGCAAGTATAAAAGAATTGCATAAACATGGTTACGTAAACTCACCTTGATTGTGATGGACTTGTAGAATTCAACCAAAGTCAATTAGTTAAGCTCGTACCTAATTAAAAGTGATGTTTTAGTATCTAGTCATAGTGTGCGTGCCAAGTGTATCACTTTTTGACTTGTCTATTTTTTATTATTAGTAAATATTTTGATAACGTTGTATTTATATCAAAACTTTCTCTAAGAATGCATATATTCTTGTTTGAAAATAAGAAACAATACATATATCTCACTTACTTTATAAACTTCTATAGTTAACAATAAGTACCTATCAAAGTGTATTAAAATATAGATAAGAGGAAAAATAATCCAAGTTTAACCAAAGCGCATACTATTTAAGTGAAATGCCTAAACTCTAAAACGAAATCATATTGTTTCACAAAACCGCACATTATAATCAAAACATCAATATCTCAACATCACTCTTAGGTGATTGAATCAGGTTGTATAGTTTAAAAACAATATTTGGTGCCCATAATTATTCATTTAATATACACATTCCTACTAGAGTTATCTTTAAGGTACTAACAAGTTATGTGGCAACCATAACCGTAAGGTTATTAACTAATAATCATTGATAGGTTTATTAAATATTAGATTGGAAACTTCCATGACCAAATCATTCTTGGTCATTAAATATAAAATTATATATGTATTATTCTCCAATAATTCGACATAGTGTTCTCCAAAAAGATTTCTTTGTTAATAGAATTTATGAATCCATATAGTGAACATTTTGGTTTCCTAAACGTATACTAGGTGTTTGGTTTTGAATTGAATTAAAGAATACCTTACTACATGACTATTGACTGGCAATCAATGTTGAATGCAGATTTCAGGCGAACATATCCCGAATGATTTCCACATTGGCGTCGATTTAATGGCGAACATGTGGTGGTGTTTCATGTGGGTTGCGGTGGTGGGTGTTCGGTAATTGGCAGTTGCTTGTGCACAGGCGGGCAAAGATGAAGACACGCGACGACAGTTGTCAAGTTTATTGGTGGCGACTGATCATTTAGCGCGCTCTAAGAATAGTTTTGAGAGAGACATAATGTTACAAGAACTAGGAGGGGATAGTAATGGAAAAAGGAGTTGTTCAGTATGAGGTACTAGCGGTTTGTTTTGGTGGCTATCTAGATCAATATAATGTCGATGATATATATACTAATAACACAAGGCATATCTTGTTATAGATCAACGCATTCGCTGCAATGAAATTCGGGACTGTTATAGAATTAAAATGGTTAGTCCATACCTAATAATTATTGCTTATTTAATTTGGAAAACTCCTTCCTTTTCATTCAATTGTGTGTATTTTGTCTTTTAAAACTTTCCTATGACTTCAACGTTTCCTTTTAAGAAAAAAAATGATCACATTTATAAATAATTACAATATTAATTAACAACTTTTAATTCCATCGTATATCACAATAAAATTCACATTTTATTTACTTTATTCTCTTTGTATGAAATAAGGAAAAATAGATTTCTCAAGGGTGGTAACATTCTATCTCAAACGTTATGTACAATGCGCGGTTTATGAAATTTTAAAATTTTTGGATTGATGTCATTTTGGGTCTCTAAAGTTAAAATTAAATTATCAAAACCAATTTTTAGAAAGAAAAAAAAATCGTAGATGCTATACAAAGGATGACATAGTAGAGAGAAAAAACAGGTTTAAATCCCTTAGTCGTCGGGAGAAGCGGTTAATCTACTGCGTTCGGAACCTATTGCAGCGATTCCGGTTGATGTTTTTAAGCCATTGTCTTGGCCAACAAGTGATAAGCTTGAAGTTCCTGTGAAGCCTCCACCAGTGCGCGAGAATCTTCCTATAAAGACGTTGAGGCACTTGTCTGGTATGTTTGTTTACGTTTCCTTCTGCGTTTTTTAAGCGATATTTCTTGTAATATTGTGTATAGCTTTTTTATGTAGGACAACATCCCTTTGCGGAATCTCTCATGAAACAATCTACTACTGTGTTAGAGAAGATATGTTCGTCCGACCAGCGGTTGAGAGTGTTGGCGTGGCTGCAGGTTCGACAAAAGATACAACTGCCGTCAAGGTTGCTGAGGTAGTTGTGGAGGAGAATGTGGCACCACAGGATGAGCCCACCCCAGATGACTTGGTGATTGATGCTGATAAGGATGCGGGAAAGAAGGTGGATGAGTTCGCAACCCCAAATTTGAACGTCGATTGCCCTGACCTTTCACTGAAGCAAGTACAAGAGCCGAGTTCTTCGCAGGGATCCAAAGTTTCTCTTGAGAAGGGGAAGGGGAATGAGGTTGTTGGTGAAAACCCTTCCAGCTTTATACGCACAGTAGTAGATTCTACTGTGGTTTATAGGGAGGCCTCTGCGGGTGGTGGTGATAATTCCGGTCAGACTGGTCACTGGCGAAGAAGGTATTCTTCGCGTGAGGCGGATTCACCGAGGCCATATCAGCCGCGCTGGGACATTCTTGATACTACCCGATTTACAAATGCGCTTGATGCGTAGGAGTTTGTCATGTTGTCTGTTCCTCCTGCCGAGCGTGATTACCGTGATAGTGTGGATCGGCGATCCTTGTTCATTGATATGGCTATGAATCTCTCATTGGGTATGAGCGGCCTTGGTTCTCTTATCAGGCGTGAAAACGAATTCCAGCGAGATTATCAAAATCTGAAGGATTCAGAAGCCAGTTTGCTGAGGCGTGAAGAAGAATTCCAACGCACTCGTTATGAGATTCAGTCGGAGATTGAGCATCACAAGAAGATGGCTCATGATGTTGTGGAAGAGATGAACAAGGTAAAGAAGGATAAGGCTGAAGCTTCTAAGGCCTGGTCTGCTGCTTGTAAGAGGACGAATCAAGAGACTGAGCTTTTGCGTTCCACTATTGAGAGTCTGAAGCTTGAGAATGCTCGTCTAAAGAAGGAAATGGAGCAAAGCCAGAAATCTTATGAAGAAAAGCAGACAGAACTTGCCGATACTATCCGGAAGTACAATGTTCAGCATGATGATCTCCTCAAGGCGACCACCTCATTGTCTGATGCGGAGGCCAAGATAAAGGATCTGGTGTTAGAGAATTCCAAGCATCAGGAAGAAAAGGCTTTGGCGGAGTCTTCTTGTTCTCAGGCAAAGTTGGAGTTGGACAAGGTTCAAGCTTTGTTTGGACAAGCCACTGACATGGCTGTTGCTGCCAATGAGAGGATTGCTTGGTTGATGAGCGATGGTGTCGCTGGAGTAAGCTAGAATTCCCTTTTACATAAGTAATTATATCTTGTTTCATGTTTGATGTAATACTTTGGCCTTGCACATATTTAAGCATGTCTGGAATGATCCTACACTGACAGAGGTGATTGCCTGCATTTCCAGTACTTCCGTGAAGCAGGGGTTGAAGCTGGGTTTTTGCGAAGGCTTTTGCCATCATGCGGATGGTAAGGAGAAAGAAGCCGGTCCGTACAAGAACGAGTCGTATGATGATAATTTGTTGAAGGCCTATGATGATTATGTACACTTAAAATTTTAAGTGTTTGAGCTACTGGAGGCCTGCATGAAGACTGATGACCCCGCAGGTGAATTGCGCAATTATTTTATAAAGTCAGATCGCCTTGGTGCGGAACTTGCGGAAAAGGCGCAAAGAGAAGAGAAGGCCAAAACAGTTCTTACTGATGGTGGGGCCGGGACATCGTCCGCGGCCAGCGACAAGTGTGAAGAAGGTTCTAATGCTGATGATGTATCTCAGTATTTGAATCTTGGTTGAATGATTTATTCCTTTCCTTATCTTTGCTTGTAACCTTCTGATGAACAATTTATGTTGCTTTCCTTATCGTAAAACTGATGTAATGTATCCTTTGTCTTACACGTGTGTGCTAATCATTTGATGATGTCATCTTCGTTTTCTGACACAAGTGTTTGTCAGATTGCTCATGATTGATGTGACGGTTGTGACGGCGATTGTCAGGGCGACTGTCACACTGCCTTAGGGTAATCGAGTGGTTACCATTAATAGTAATTAATGGCCATAACCTCTCTCCTCTATATATAGTAAGTGTATCTTTACATCTTCTTCATTAGTTACCTTTTAAAAAATTATACTGTTCTTTCTGGGAAAATGGCGACTAGCTCTTCCAACAACAATCTTGGTGTCATGGAGAGATTAGCATTGCAAGGGATGATGAAGCTATCTCAGCATCCTAGTCATGATCAGTCTTAAACAGATGCTCTTGATCGTCTAGCCGAGTATTGTGAGCATTTGTTGTCACAAGAAGACATGCGGCCTGATAATCTGGATGATCAAGGGACCTCTGATGGGCAGCCGTTGAAGATGAAGAAGTTGTCGGAGTTAGGAGATATAACCAAGACTAAACCCAGGAAGGTTAGGGGTTAATGTGTGTTTCCAGTATGTTGGAGTCTTTATGTGTAAATTATAATAAAATCTTTTGAACTTGCTGTTGAACATCATGTATGTGGGGTATATTTTGTTTTTGTAATGACCCCCTTTTTGTATGTGTAGCAACAATCTATGTATTGGGTTTGTAGGTTGTACTGTCGAACAATGGCTTGTATGATAAATGCTTTTTGTAATATAAATGACGTTGGACATAAAGTCCTTATTACAAAATCAGGAAATAGCAGATTACATGTAGCATATGCGCAGCTGCGCTGCATTCCAAGTACGTGGTATTGGCGAACCATCTAGGCGTTCTAGAGCATATGCTCCTTTTCCTAGTACCTCTTGGATTTTGTAAGGACCTTCCCAAGTTGGAGCAAGTTTTCCTGGTTTTTCCGCATTTGAAGCTTCATTATTGCGAAAAACGAAATCGCCAACGCGAAAAGATTGTTCTTTGACTCGCGCATTGTAATATTTTTCTAACTGTCGCTTGTATGAGGCTTCTCGAACACAGGCCGAATCTCGGCGTTCGTCTAGTAAGTCTAGGTTCATCCTCAGTTCTTTATCATTGTCAGTTTTTTGCGTGAGCAAGACTCTTGGGGAACGATGCGTGACCTCTGTTGGGATTACCGCTTCAGTTCCATATGTTAGGTTGAACGGTGTTTCCCCAGTGCTTGTTTTGGAAAGTGTACGGTGAGCCCAAAGGACATGGGGTAATTCATCTACCCAGCCGCTACGTCTTGTTCCCAGGCGTGTTTTAATGCCTTCGACGATACTTCTGTTTGCGCGTTCAACCTGGCCATTGCCTTGAGGATGCGCTACTGAAGTAAATATTTGTTTGATTTTCATTGAAGAGAGCCATTCTTGTAAGTGCTGGTCTACAAACTGCGTTCCATTGTCACTTACAATTTCCAGTGGCAGACCAAATCTGCAGATGATAAATTCCCATATAAATTTCTTGATATTGCGCCCATCATTAGTGGCTAACGTCCTGGCTTCCACCCATTTAGTAAAGTAATCAATGGCGACCACCAAGTATTTAACGTTGTCTGGCGCCGTAGGGAAAGGTCCCACCAGATCAATGGCCCATTTTTGGAATGGCCATGCCGCGGTTACTGGTACCAAATTATTTTTTGGTCTGAGTGTGCCAGGCGCATGCCGTTGGCAAGCGTCACATTTGCGCAGCTCTCTTAATGCATCGAGGTGCATTCCTGGCCAATAGTATCCTACGTTCATGAGTTTGACGACGACCATTCGAGGTCCTGCGTGCAATCCACACGTGACTTCGTGAATGTCTTTTATTAAGTACATGGCCTCCGCAGAATCTACACATCTGAGCAATGGTCCAAGATAGGACCGTCGGTATAAGATACCATCGGCGATCTCATAACGTAAGGCCTTGTGTTGTAGCTTTCTTGCTTCCGCTTTGTTTGATGGGAGGATGCCCTTAGTCAGGAAGGCCATTATGGGGGTGATCCAAGATTCTTTTCCTGTCTGAAACCACGTTTACTTGCTTTTGTGGCACAGACGGCTTGGTCAGCACCTTAACTCGTACGTCTTTTGCCATATGATCAAATGCGGTTGACGCCATTTTGCTTAAAGCATCTGCTGGCTTGTTCTGGCTTCTGCGCACGTGGATTACTTTGCAGTGGAGGAAACTATTCATCAGCTCCTTGGTGTGCTGTAAGTATAAAATCATGGATGGCTCTCTAGCTTCATACGAGTCATCGATGTGATTGGCAACTAACATTGAATCAACATGGGCTTCGATGTATTGAGCGCCCATCTTTTTGGCAATGCGTAAGCCTGCGATGAGTGCTTCATATTCTGCCTCGTTGTTAGTTGTTTGGAAGTCGAGCCGTATTGCATAGGTGTACTCTTTTCCTTCCGGAGTTATCAGACGTAAACCTGCGCCGGCTCCTTCATCATTACAAGCGCCGTCAGTGAACAGTTTCCATTTTTGAGTTTCATCAGGCGGAGTTGATTTTGATGATGTCTCTTTTGTACATTCTTCAACTTTATCTGCTGAGACTTCCGCGATGAAATCTGCAAGGATTTTGCCCTTTGAAGGAAGGTCTTGCTTTGTATGAAATTGAGTGTTCGCCCAATTTTATTGCCCATTTGGCCAATCGTCCAAAAAGTTCTGGGTTGCGCAAGATGTCGTTGATGCGGAAGTCTGTGAGGACATTGATCGGATGCCCTTTAAAGTATCTGCGCAGTCTTCTCGAAGCGTGGACTAGCGCGAGAACCAACTTTTCCATTGTTGAGTAACGGGTTTCTGCGTTGAGCAGCGTACGGCTGACATAGTATATCGGGGTTTGTACCCCATTTCTATCGACCATAAGCACTGCGCCTACTGCCTTATTAGTGACAGACAGGTATAGGGTAAGTGGTTCTTTTGGTAGCGGAGCAGTGAGTGTTGGCAGATTGCTCATACACTTCTTCATTTCTTGAAACGCTGCTTCTGCCTCTGCAGTCCAGTTGAAGTTTGATTTCTTCAAGCAATTCTTGAGTGTGTCCACGAAGGGGAAGGATTTGGACGCGTAGTTTGACAGAAATCTGTTCAAAGCTACAAGTCGCCCCATCAAAGTTTGGACTTCTTTGACTGAAGATGGGGATTGCATCCGCTCGATTGCTTGTACCTTATCAGGGTTTAGCCGGAAGCCATCTTTTGTTACAATGACTCCGAGGAATTTTCCCTCTTCCATCCCGAAGGAACATTTGCCCGGTTAAGTTTCATCCGCACACTACGCAATTGATCAAAAGTTTTTTAAATGTCAATTAGCATCTGATCTTCTTCTCTGCTTTTTATTACCAGATCGTCAACGTACACCTCCAAATTTACACCGATTTGTTTTACAAACGCGTGTCTATTAAACGTTGATATGTTGCCCCCACGTTTTTTTAACCCAAACGGCATCTTGGAGTAGCAGAAGGTGCCCATGTCTGTGCGGAATGCTGTCTTGTCTTCGTCTTCTTTGGCCATCTGAATTTGATGATAACCCTTGTACGCGTCCAGGAATCATTTGAACCTGTAGGGTGCCAAAGAATCAACCTTCAGGTCAATTTCGGGCAGCGGGTAAAAATCTTTTGGGCAAGCCTTATTCAGGTCCTTGTAATCGACACACATGCGAGGAATTAACAGGAAGAACTATAAAGTCGCATGTATTGCGCGATGTGCTATACACATGATGCGCCATTGAGATTGAGTATCCTTTTCTGAGAGGGTTCGCCTCCCTCCGTGTTTCTCCCTCTGCTTTCTCCGCATGTTCTTCACGAGGTGCGTTAACTGCCCTGATTTTATGGCATTTTCTATTTCCATCTTCAGATTATAACAGTTGTCTGTCATATGTCCGTGGTCTTCATGATACTCATAGTACTTGGACTTATCCGCATTCCGTCTGTCACCTTGGAGCTCTTGCGGTTTTGGGAATTGAATTTGTTCAGTTTTTAGCACCTCAGATGGTGTTTTGGACAGTGGTGTCCACTCGTAATTCTTCTTTGAGTGTCCCTTGTGATCACGGGGCCCTCTTGAGCTAAGCATGTTTCGTGCATCTTGCGCGGAGGAGTATTTTCCTTCCTCCGCTGTGCCCGAAATTCTAGACCAGACAGACTGTTTGCCCTTCCCTCTATTGTTCGGGGATGGATGGTGGCTACTACTTTGGTGCGTGTTTTTGTTTCGGTGAAAGGATCGTTTGGAGGACGCGTACACTTTGGCAGCTTCAATCACTTCATCCCAAGCTTGCGGCACGCCATCTTTTCCCGTTAGGCACTTCATCAAGTCGTCATTTCTTACCCCGTGTATGAATGCTGCACGGGTAAGTTCTTCTCCGCAACCTAGCTGGAGGGCTTCCTTGTTATATCTGATGATGTAATCTTCCAGAGATTCGTTCTCGTGGCGTGTACACAGGAGAATGTGAGCTTTGTCCTTCTTGTGTTTGCGCAGATGAGAGAAGTGATTCTTAAATTTTCTTATGAGATCATCGAAGTCCACCAGACTTCCTACAGGCAAACTTTCATACCAGACTCTGGCTGCCCATGTTAACGTTTGCACGAACAGATGGCACCAGGCTTGCACCGGCCACAGCTTGGAGCTGCCTGCGCAATCAAAAGCATGTAAGTGATCGTCTGGATCACGCAAACCGTCGTATTTCCCAATAGTGCTTGGTAGCTTGCACTCTTGGGCATTGGTGCTAGCGCGATACGCGCACAGAATTTTGATCTCTCGGCAAAAGTCTTCGGCCTGTATGGCTTGTAGAGGTCACCATCTTTGGGTGCCAGGCTGCTGGCAACAGATTTAGAATGCTGCTTTTTATTAGAATCATGATGCACCTCATTTTCGGATTCATAGCCGTCTGGTTCCTCATGCAGGTTGGCGGGGTCCTGACCGTGAGTATTTCTACCACGGTCTCCACCACGCACCGCCTGACGAGGTCCCTTAGTGCGACGGCCATTGTTGTTTTCGCGAGGCAATTTTGAATCTTCCTCTCTTGTGTCGAAACTTAACGTCTTTTGGATGTTAATTTTAGCTTGATTCATTACCATCTTCTGATATTCAGCGATTGTCTTTGAATTTTGTCGAGCCAACCATTCGTCCGGATCAACCGGAGATAGGTTGTCTTGTTTCTTCTTTCCTCCAGTAGATCCTCCCTTGATTGGGTGGAACTGGAATGTCGAAGCCGGTTGCTTCTGAGCCACATTCTTTGTGATAGTGTTTCGTGTAACATCCTGGATTTCGTCGTTGATTGTGGCATCTACTTCAGCAGTGTTATTATTGTTTGCATCCTTTGAGAAAGCCGTGTTGCTAGTTTGAAAGATTGTTAAAACCGTAAGGGATGGCGCCAATGAAGAAACAAATAGCCTTACCACCGTTAGGGATGATAAGATTATGAGTTACTACAGGGTTGATCCTTCACTAGCAGCTTTGGATGAAAGAACCTGCAAACAAGGGTTGATGTGGGTGTGGAGACGACTACACAAGGTAGCAGTTTATAACAAAAACGGGATGAATGGGATACTATCAAGTGTGATAGCTCTCCGGGTTAGCAGAAAGTGTCCTCTCCTATTGGGGGTGTGACCCCTTTTATAGGAGAGTCCGTATGCCACCATTACCCAAGTCCTAACCGTAGTTAGGTTGTCTCCATCACCCTTAATTATGTTACTAAGGTGATATATGGAAAGCTTAATTAGTGGGAATAGTGGAATCGTGTACCGCCTTTAATGATTAGTCAACGTGCTTGAAGGCTTAATTCATGCATGGCGTTTGACTATGCATGACTTCCGTCTTGACCAAGATATGACCATTGACTGGTCATTAATGTACTTTGACCGTTCACTGCGCATGAACTCTTTCCGCGTGGCGATGTTACTCCGGGTTTGAGTATGCGGGATGGTGTATTCGGTACTCAATCCCATCAGTCTTGTTACTGGAGTTGGAAAAACTATGTTAATTTAATGTAGAGGTCTCAAGTTCAATCATTGACTCTAGCACCATACTCAGTTTTATTTTATAATTCATTCTTTTTACAAAATTTTGGGCCCAATTTTTTTTTTTCGCCCGACAATTTTTTTTAGTGTTTTTAAAGACGGCCCTGCGACACGTGACAATCATCTACCAAATAACTAATTGTAGGTAAAGAGCTAATTATTGATAGTGTATTACTCTTTATATTTGTTTACACTTCTGTGATAATTTTACTTAAGGAGGTACGCAACCGCCATCATCAATACACACAGCATTCAAAACTTCTACCGTAGGTCAACGCCAAAATCGTATCCTTACAAATTGAGAGGGCCGGATCCGAGATCGGCGGCCTCCAGATGATGGATTCATTGAGTGGGTTAGGCTCTAAAAAACATTGATAAAGAACTATATATTTTTGCTACAATTTTCTCTACTTTTCTTAATGCAAAAACAAGTACATATATAGGAAAAACAAACATGAACATGGCCACATGGGTTCCTAAATTAATGCATGTGATGGTGAACATGAGGGAAAAATGCAAAAACATGGAATAAAACTACTTCTATACCTTTGCATGCATGAATTACACTTTTGCATACATGAATCCCGTTGAAACACTAATGTGTAAAAATGGTTTTCATCATGGGTCATGGGTCGCATCATATATAACATAATATTAGATTATGTTAAACAGGTCATTCAAGATAAATAAGGTATTTTCCGAGTATTTGACATCTTAACGAATAATGATTAGAAAATAACTTGACTTATATGCTCATTATCTATCTTTTAAGCATGGAGAGTGCTTAATTTATATGATCTGCTTTTGAGGAAAACGAGCATGATTTTTTCGTAGTTTCTTTTTTGCTCGATCAAGGTCGCAACAATCATGGTTTGTGGACACACTATTTGTTTTAAGTAAGTGATTTTGAATTAGTAGGCAGCTATTTGTTTATGCTCTCCCGAGATTTTTTTAAATTATGCCTCTTTTGAAGTTTTTTTAATATGCAAACTCCTCAAATTCTCTAATATTTGTTTGTTTTTGGTTACCAAGGCTAATGACCTTCAATACATTAAGTTTTATTGTTGTGTTGTTTGCTACTACTCACTATATTGCTTCAAAAATTTAGAGTAAGTAATTAGACATGGAATATTGAAACAAGAACGTTTTTTCAAATGTTGTAGGTCTATAAGTACAGAGGTGAAAAATAATCATATTTATTCATATATAGACTCTCTTCATAAGTTTGGTAACGTAACCACATTCCAAGTTTTTAGATTGTTTTTGAACTAAATGGGATATGGATTTTGCAGTCCTTTGTTTTTTTAACCAAAAGGACTATTCAAGATTATAATTAAATGAGATATGAATTTCCATGTTAAAGTTTAAATATTAGGAAGTTTAGATTGTATTAGAAACATTTTTTTAATTGGTGAGTATATGAGTGGATAAGTTTTTCAAAATGTATTTTTATTGCATAAAACCCTTAAATAGGCATAATAAAGGTGTCCCCTACCTAAGGTCGTCTTATTGGTTGAACCCGATACAACCCAAACACGAAATACATAAAAAACCATTATAGCTCCGCTTTTGTCATTAATTAACTACTAGCTTATACCCGGGAGCGTCCCGAGATGAAAGTCTAACGTTGTTCAGATATAATATAATAGGAAGTTATGGTTGTTGCCAATATGGTCAAAATATGGAATCAAATATAATACATTGTTTAGATATAATATAATTATAAATTATTAAAGTTTGTTGGTAAAGATGAAGGTATGTTGCATTGGTATTCGGCCAACATGTGGTGGAAGTTTAAATGATTCTAAAAGAATTAAAACAACATGTGTGTGTTATATTAAAAATTTTATTGGTATGAAATGAAGTAGTATGATTTATATAGCTTATTGAGTAATAGAGGACGGAATATTTGGCAACGGTAATAACCGGTTGTATATTATCGTTAATTGCTTCTCAAATTATGATTATAAAGTATAAGATTAATTATATAAACATTAATTTAAAGATGTCATGTATTATAAAGAAGAGTCATAAAATTACAAATCAATAAAATTACAAAAGGGATTATAGATTAGAGAATATCTCCATAAACACAACGTTTGTTGTTTCAGTTTCTGGTTTCCCATCTTTATTAAGTATTAACAATTTCACTCCGTCTCTTCTCTTGACCCTTGACAATGCTACGTATAACTGTCCATGAGTGAAAACCGGTTCTCTTAAATAAAGTCCAACTTTAGATAAAGATTGTCCCTGGCTTTTGTTGATTGTCATTGCAAAACAGACCGACAACGGGAATTGTCTTCGTTTAAACTTAAATGGAGTTTTGTTGTCTGATGGTATCATGTTGATTCGTGGAATGAAAGTTCGAGTACCCACGTTTCCACCGGCTATAATCTCAGCTTCAATGACTCGTTTTCCAAGTTTCTTTATTTGTAACCTTGTACCATTACATAGACCTTGTTGTTGGTCGATATTTCTAAGAAGCATCACAGGGAGACCAACTTTGAGAACCCAAAATGCCCCGAATGCTTCGTCCTAAGCTTCGATCGCACGCCAACAACCGGCCTAACACCTAACTTCACACTAACAGAACCAATTTGTTTTTCTTTTTTTTTTTTGGTGGGATCCGTCGGTTATTATAGACGGATTTTGCAGTCTATGATACATTGCCTGCAACAGAGATGATTGCCAAGCATCATCGTCGAGCCCAACAACACTCCTGGACACCCGCGAAGACCAGTACTAAACGAAAACGTATGAAGGTTGTTATCGGTCAACACCACTTCCTTACTACCGCTCATGTGACGGTCTGGATTGAAAGTTAGTGGGTCATCCCAGACTTCCGGGTTCCGACTTAGCCAAATATGCCTCAACATCACATGACTTCCCTTTGGTATGAAGTATCCAGCAACCGTAGAGTCAGCGGTTGTCACATGAGGGAGGTTGAAAGGTGCAACAGGGTGCAACCTCAAAGCCTCCTTTACACATGCTTTGATATAATTGAGAGAATGTATATCCGATTCTTGAACCAATCTATCCATTCCGACCACCATATCGACCTCATGGACCGCTTTATCAAATACCCTCGGATTGTTCATCATCTCCGCCATCGGCCACTCGATGTTATTTGAAACATTAATGTAAGCCGCTAGAATTAGATCCTGTACAACACAACAATTTATCAAAATCAAGGGAAAAAACGATTAATATCTTCGAAGACCAAAGTCCAAAGCCTCAAAGTTCTTGTTATCTTACAAGGATCTGCACTTTTATTTCATCAACATTTAGTCACGTGTTGTTAAGGTTGATGAAAATGTCCAGTAAGTCGTCTTGTTCCGCCCTAACACCTGCATCCTTCCATTGTTGAATCCTCTCATCAATCAAAGGATCTTGATACTTTCTTGCTGTAAGAATAGCTTTCCTTATGCCCTTCTCATGCCCATCAAAATCCGTTATCCATCGCATACATGGGATGTAATCCGTCACACAAAACGCGTCAACATAACCAAGAATTGTCGAAAGTGAATCAGCATGCTCTCACCAGCTGATTTCCATCCCCTGTATGTTATTGGAGATTTTGTGCCTAGTATTCCAGCTACATTACAACCAAATATAAAGTTAATGTTATGTTTATATAATTATATTACGAAACTTCCATGATAAAGTTTAGGACTAACGAACCGATGTAATCTGTGAGCACACGACCATCAGAAAACCTGCCGGAAGGACTGCCAGGAAAGGTCATGCCAAGGACCGCCATATCCTCTAGGTAGCAATAATAAAAACGCCCTGCAGCAGCGTTTTCTTCTGATCCGAGGTTGCACACTGCCAGGAAAGGTCATGCCAAGGACCGCCATATCCTCCAGGTAGCAATAATAAAAACGCCCTGCAGCAGCGTTTTCTTCTGATTCGAGGTTGCACAGAACTGGTGCAATTTTTAAAACGAAAACCTCCGGTATGCGGCACCACGTGGATAAACTATGCCAAACACCTGTTAGTAAAAGGGCAACATGAAAACAGTAATTTGTCATAAATATCTAACAGAACCAACATGAACTGCTTTGTTTGCAGCGTAAACATCTTTAAACACCACAAACGCAACTCCAGCACCCTTCGCTCTCCCATCCTTATACGCCGCCATTTCCAAGTTTAAGTTTGGTATTTTAAAATAGTCCTTGTATATTAAAAGTACATGCATTTGTCATGTTCAATGTTTTCCTTTCTTATACGATGAGTTTAATTACATCCATGTGAGTCACAGCTTCAAAGTTCATTCATCTATATATAATTCACTTTTTACCATACCTCTGTTATAGTCGCACATAGTGGGTTGTGCTTGAGGCTTGAATTCCATCTCAATATTAGGATTGATCTGCAACTTACATATGAGTAATTATCAATTTTTAGAACATGACTAAAATCTTTAATATCAATATTATCTAAATAAAAATCCATCTTGAGATAAAGATGGGAAAATAAATGTAATTTCAAATGTGTGTAATAGGATGATGCCAAATTGTGAATACCTGGTGGCTATTGATCAACTTTGAGAATAATTATGAATTTCATACATCAATAACATACCAAATCAATATCTATACGTATTATAATATCAGATCTGAACAAATAAAACCAAATCAATATCTATACATACTATAATAAAACCAAACAAACAACCGTTAATTTACAGAATAATATCAGATCTAAACGAAATATTGTTAAAATAAACCTTACATCAAACTAACAAACAACCGTATATCGATAAATTATTTCAATTAGGTATAATTATTGTGAAAATATCAAAGAAATCGGAAACAACAATATAAAGAACATAAACGCGATTAACACAAATCGGAAAAAAAAAAGAGAATCAAAAAAGAGAATCTGAAATCCGAACCTTAGAAAATCAATGCGATGAACAAATCAATTCACAAGGGATGAAAGGAGTTAGGTAGGTGGGATGAGGTGAAATTAGGTTACACGATTCTTTATTGTGATGGATTATTATGTTTTTAAAACTTATATACTCCATGCCACATTGGATGACAAGTGGCACACTCAAGGGGTAGAATGCACCATTGAGTGCCACATCATCAAAATTGCTTTGGTTTATAATATGTATAGATTACTTGATATATATATATAAGGATAGGGAGAAAACCCTCCAAAATGAAAAAACTCTAGAAAACCCTCAAAAAAACCTACTTCCCGAGTTTTTTTTTTTTTTTTTTTAAATTAGGGCATGTAATATACATGTTTTTGAGTGTTTTGAGCCAAAAAAATCAAAAAAGCGCCGAAGGGTTTTTTTTTAAAAAAAAAATAAGTTTTGCATCATAACATATGTTACCAGTGCAAAAATAAGCTAACATGTGTTATGATGCAAAACTTATTTTTTTTTTAAAAAAAAAAACCCTTTGGCGCTTTTTTGATTTTTTTGGCTCAAAACACTTAAAAACATGTATATTACATGCCCTAATTTTTTTTAAAAAAAAAACTCGGGAAGTAGGTTTTTTTGAGGGTTTTCTAGAGTTTTCTCATTATTTAGGGTTTTCGTATTATCCATCCTCTATATATATATATAATATATATATATATATATATATATATATATAGGGGGGGGGGAAAGGGATAATGGAAACCTTCTAAAACGAAGAAACTCCCGGAAACCCAATGAGTGGTCAAGATTAATCCACACCAACCTCTATTATTTTAATAAAAAAAGGGTAATCTAGTAAATTTACCCTTCCCCCTCTTTTTTGGTTTGAACCTTTCTCTTTTCCCTCCTATATAAACAACTCACACACTTTCTCTCTCTCCATTTCTCTTTCACTTTTCTACACCAATATTCATCACCACCACCACCAATATTCTCTTTATTAAAACCATCCTGACCACCACCGCCACTGTCTTCATCCTCCATCCACTGTCATTCACCACCTTCTCCATGGATCTAACCAGATCCACTGGATTATCCAGAATTAGAGGAGTTATCGAGGCTTGATTTTGGTGCTGCAATGAAGGTGTTTTTGGCAAAAAGATTAACATTCGAGTAAGTTACTTCTATGTTCGGTTCATCTGTATTCTGTTATCCATTCGGTACATATCATCCTATTGATTCGGATGTGATTTTATTGTTCAATGGGTAACCGCTTAGTCAATCAAGAACCGGAATCTTACAAGTCAAATTCGTCCGTTCTTGAAAGTTTTGTTATTAATTCTTTTTGTTTTTTCAAAGTTTGTATACATCAATGTTATTTATTGGTGTGTTATTAAAGTTTACATATTGGTGTGTTATTAAAGTTTTCATTTTGTTTTTTCGGAGTTTTATTTCTTTTTGTTTTTTTCATAAGGATTTTTTAGAGGTAAACAACTTTTTGATCAGATTGCTCCAGCCCTTTTTGTGGCATCTATGTGTTTTGTTATTTTTTTTTTGTTTTTTTTTTAGTTTGTAAAAATTTGTTTTTTTTTCTAGCATCCCTTTTTTTTGGGTTGGGGGGTTAGGTGGTTTAATATTTTTTTTTTTTTTTGGTGATTGATTATGTTAAACATCGAAAAAGATTTTTCGTTTTGTGTTTTATGTTCGTAGTATCTTTGTGTTTAGTTATGGTGTTTTTATCGTCTATATTTTTGTATGATCTTTGTGTTTAGTTAGGCTGTTACATGTGCAGCACATCTGTTTTTATCGTCTATATTTTTCTTATATAGGATTACGAATCAGAGGATGATGGGCTTGGAGGTGGTTTAATATATATCTTTTTTTTTTTTTTTTTGTGTTTCTAGTTTTTTTTTTTGGGGGGGGGGGGGGGGAGGGTTGGAGGGTTGGGTGGTTTAATATTTTATTTTTTTTAAGTTGGAAATAATTGTTGTTTTTTTGTGTGTTACTAGCATCTCTTTTTTTGGGTGATTTATTATGTTAAACCATCGAAAATGATTTTTCGTTTTGTGTTTTATGTTTGTAGTATATTTGTGTTTAGTTAGGGTGTTTTTATCGTCTATATTTTCGTATAATCTTTGTGTTTAGTTAGCCTGTTACGTGTGTAGCATATCTATTTTTTGCAGTCAAATTATGTTTTCTGTTTTCTAGCATATCAAATTATGTTCTATGTTTACTGCAGACTACATAAGTGTTGTCTGTGTTTTTCCTGTTACACATGTAAATAATTGTTGTTTTCTTGTAAATAATTGTTGTTTCACATGTACATAAGTGTTGTCCGTATTTTTATTTTTTTTTTAAGTTGTAAGTAATTGTTGTTTTTTGTGTGTTACTAGCATCTCTTATTTTTGGGTGACTTATTATGTTAAACATCGAAAATGATTTTCCGTTTTGTGTTTTATGTTTGTAGTATCTTGTTGTTTAGTTAGGGTGTTTTTATCGTCTATATTTTCGTATAATCTTTGTGTTATGTTAGACTGTTTACGTGTGTAGCATATATGTTTTTTTGCAGTCAGATTCTGTTCTATGTCTTCTAGCATATCAAATGCTGCTCTATGTTTACTGCAGACTACAAAAGTTTTGTCTGTGTTTTCCAGTTACACATGTAACAATTCTGTGTTTTTGCACCATGTCTTTCTATTTTTTTTTTTTTTTTGGTTTTCGAATGTATGAGTTTTTTTTTATGTTACCTATGTCTGTTTTTACAGAAAATGTCTGTTTTGTATGCCCCATATTGTGTATTATGTATTTCTTTATAAAGAATCATTTTTTGAGTATAAAGACTCATTTTGTTAAGGTGTTTTATCTGTGTTTAGTTAAGGTGTTACATGTGTAGCATATATTTTTTTTTTTTTTGCAGTAAATGTGTATTTGTGTGCAGTCAGAATGTTTTGATGTTTGCAGACTACAAAGTTTTGTATATGTTTGCAGACAAAAACACATGTTTACACACGTAACACTCGAGTTTTTTTTAACCAGATTGTTTTTTAATAGTCAAATCATGAATTCCAAGATGAAGATGATTATCAAGAATGAAGTGTAGACAATTTGATGATTTATGATAGTTTTTGTAAATTGATGATTTTTTTTTTTTTTTTTTTTTTTTTTTGCAGGTGAGCATATTTTTTTGCATTAAAGATGAAGATGATTATCAAGAATGAAGTGTAGACAATTTTTCTTATTTATGATACTTTTTTTAGCATTTGTTGATTTGTAATGACCGTTTTGTTTGTTTTTAGCATTTTGTAAGAAACAAATTCTTGTGTACATTTGAATGTTTTTTGATCTATAAAGTTTTTAACACTTTGTAATGACCGTTTTGTTTGTTTTTAGCACTTTTGTAAGTAACAAAATGCCTATAACCATATCAAATCTCGTTACGTATGCAACAATTCTGGTGCTGGTACAATAAAACGAAAAAAAAAACTATGGTCTAATAAAAAATAATAATAAATCAGCATTTTTTAAATAATATAAACTGGCAACTCAGTTTTAACATACGTAACACAACACATGTTACATGTGTAACACGGGCATCTGGCAGATTTAGGACAATGATCACAAAAGTATGAGAAAGATGATGTGACATGTGTCAGGTCAACTTGTCATAGATGCTTTTTCAGAAAATGTCATTTGACCATTTTGCCCTTTTTTTTTTGTCATCTAGTCTATTAATTAAAATCAAAAGGCATGAATTAAATGTGGACCATTGATCTAGTTTGATCAATGGTTGTAAGAGGGTTTAGTGGGTTTCTTCAATTTGAGTGGGTTTTTATTTTAACCACCCCCTATATATATATATATATATATATATATATATATATATATAGGGAAAGTATAACTAGGAAACCCATTCAGTTAAAGAAACCTTGGAAACCCAATACAAGGTCAAGAATTAACCACGTCACCTTATTTCATATCCCTTCCAAGGGTAATTTTGTCACAACTTTTTCACACTTTCTGCACATGCTGTAACATGTCAGATTATACCTTTTTCCAACATTCCTCCCCTCTCTCTCTCTTGCCTTCACTATAATATATATAGAACCCCCCACCTCATTTACTCACACACAACCTCCACCATGTGTTCTCCGGAGCATGCACATCTCCTACCTCTTCTCGAAAATTTTTCTCAAGCTTCGTTAATGTCTTCCTCTAATGCTACTTCTCCCGAGAATTTGACTCAAGGCTCATTAAGTGCTTCCCCCATTTCAGTTGTTCCACATAATCTTACGAGATGTTTCTCATTTAATGTTCCAGAAGATGTATCGTTACTGCACTCCAGATCTGATGGTTAGTTTTTAACCGTTATTCTTCTTTTTTTCATTTTTAATTTTGTTTTCAACTCTTTATTTTGCGTCCCGTATGTGGTTTTGCTTCCATTTTTTGTGTGTATGTGTTTTCATTTGTTACAGTTTTTGTTCACCCATAGTTTTATGTTTATCTTTTTTAAGTCACGTTTTTCATTTGTTTTACCAACATTTTTTTAGTCTTCTTCCTTGAAGTTTTTATTTAACATAAAATCATTTTTTTTTATTTTTCATTTTGTTTTCAACTTTTTATTTTGCTTTCACTATGTGGTTTTGTTTTCCATTTTTTTTGTGTATGTGTTTTCGTTTGTTACAGTTTTTTTGCACCCATAGTTTTATGTTTATCTTTTAAATTCACGTTTTTCAGTTGGTTTACCCACATTTTTTGGTCTTGTTCCTTGAAGTTTTTTATTTAACATAAAATCATGTTTAGCCCACCATTAAAACATTTTTTTTATTCCTTTGTGTAAACATCTGTTGTTGTTTTCAAGATTTTTTTGAAAAATAAACAATCCCTTTTTTTATTGTAAAATATTTCAACACAATCTGTGTTACATGTTTGTTTCTTGTTTGTAGATTTTTTTTGTTACTTGTATTTTTCTTTTCTTTATTTTGTGTTTTTGTTACATAATGCGTTTGTTTTCACCTTTCTTTTCGTATGTAAACATATTTTTTTAGCTATGAATTTTTTGTTTTATTTTACTGCAGGTGTTGTAGACCCTGGAAACTTTGTCGTTTCTCACACTCCAAATGGAACGACATTATGGATTCCGAGTGTTAGCCCAGAGTTTAAACCTGTTGTTGGTTATATTTTTAACAATGGGAAGATGTGGTATCAATGTGGTACAATTATGCTGATAAATCTGGTTTCACTCCTCGTAAGGGGCAAACTAAAAGGTGGAAGGGTGTTGTTACTCACAAATACCTTAGATGCAACAAAGCCTCCAAGCCTTAGTCAAATCAAAAACTTGATAGCATGGATGAATCTTCATTGAATATTAGGCAAAGTACTTTTTCTGTTACAGATTGCAAAGCCAATATATGTGTTGTTGTGTCTGATGAGTCATCCAAGTTCACTATTCAAAAGTTGTTGAGAAGCACAATCATCCACTTGTTGAACAGTATAACCGCGACCTTTCTAAGATTTCCAGAAAGTTTTCGTTTTCATCCAAACAGTTTATACATGACATGAGTCTTAATAGAGTTGGTCCAGTTGTAGCTCACAGATATTTGGTTACTATGAAAGGTGGGCATCATAAGAAGTTTGTTACAATTAAGTTCCATGTTTAAACATGTTTTTTGTTATTGTAATTATGTATTTTTTTTGAAGAATCATGTTTTTGTACAAGGCCCTTTTTTTATGTAGTCTTCAATTTATTATGAAAAACCGTAACATCATTTTTTTGATGTTATTGTAGTTATGTATTTTTTTTTTTTTTTTTGAAGAATCATTATATGACATGTCAAACTTTTCAAAAAAGTAAACAATAAAATTATTAAACAAGTTACAAACAACTTTCTCCCAATTTGATATTATATAATACTTTTTACTACTTTGTCGTACTTTTATATTTTGACATGACTACACAATGACTAAATAAATCAAACAAGTTACAAAGATTGTAACAAATCTTTCATTTTATAGTTGTTTGCTGACAATAGACAATGTCATGAAATGATAGTACGTTTTTTATAATATAATTTAAACAAAATGTGTCCTTGTTGCTTTAAATGTTTTCTTTTTATTTTTTAAGAAAACTAACAATGTTACGGTTTTTAATCCAAAGTCTTACTTTTTTTCAAAAGTTTGACATGACTACACATGCATCTTACTTTATTTTTGTTCACTTTCCCATAAAGTATTTTAATATATCTATTACTACTTACAACAAAGACAATTGAACCATCATTTAACAAATTTATTATAACATTTTTTATTGGCAGAAAACTATTTGTCATATGTAACATAGGGTAACATATTCATTTTAGAAATATTTTTTATAATTCTTTTTGTGGGGTAAACTTTCTTTTGTCTGTAACACAATTATGTATTTTTTTTTGTTTTTGGATCTGTTTAAACGCATGTCCATATTTTATAAATTTTCAAAGTCAAGTAACAAAAATATTATAGACACTAATGCTTTTTAACATTTTTTAACACAAAATTTTAATGCTATGAAAACTTTTGACATGACTACACATGGCTATTTATTTACTTTTTGACCACTCAATCTAAAGTATTTTCATATTTTTATTGGTAGAAAAACTTTTTGTCATATGTAACATAGGGTAACATATTCATTTTAGAAATATTTTTTATAATTCTTTTTTTTGCGGGTAAACTTTTGTCTTTGTGTCTGTAACACAATTATGTATTTTTTGTTTTTGGTTCTGTTTACACGTATGTCCATATTTTATAAATTTTCAAAGTCAAGTAACAAAAATATTTACAAACACTAATGCTTTTTAACATTTTTAACACAACATTTTAATGCTATGAAAACTTTTGACATGACTACACATGGCTCTTTATTTACTTTTTGACCACTCTATCTAAAGTATTTTAAAATACTTACAACTTTTCAACAAGGACAATGGAACAATTGAAGTATCATATAATATTTTTTTTATGATATTAACGTTTACGTATGTTGATCATGTTGTTATCTACAATTGTTACAATTTTTTTTTCATTTTTTATTATTTTTAAATAAAAAGAAATAAAAGTACTCTAAATTAATGATATCCACAAAGCTACAGTACTCGGGTTGTACTTTTTCGTGCAACCTTTTTTACAACCATTTTTTAATGTATATAAGTTTGTACCTCAGATGTGACAGATTTGTATATAACTTTTCTGATCCATGTACTATATTTTACAAAAAGTTTAGATTTGTTTGCAGCCTAGTTAGATCCTATGTACTTTTTAGATTATCTGTACACACTTTTTACTTTTGTAGTCAATGTTTTTTCATTGAAATAATATACTTTATTGTCAACATGCACGTGGCAAGTTTTCTTCCCCCCAAAAACAAACCAATTTGAAAACATTCAAAACCTGCCAAAAATATCAAAATGTGGTCCCTTACCATAATACCCACCAAATATTACATATTTTTAAAAAAGGTTGTTACAGTAGGTGGCTATAACACATCCTAAAATAGCCACATTCAAAACATAATAAAAACATCCATGTCTTAATTAGTAACCCTACACTTAATAATCCAAAGTAGCTAGCAATTAGTTAACATTACCAACAAAAGCAGTCACCGTTAACATATCTCCCAAACAGGCTCTTACCCAAGCGTAACAAACCTAATGTCGTTGTGTAGCTTATTTGCCCCAGAGAGCAAAATATGAGCTGCGAATTTTTTTCTCAATGCTTCAAGTTGTAACTTCTTCCGTCCACCTTCACTTGTAAACTGGCAATCGAATTCTTCCCCCACCCCCCATATACCTTTCCATATGTCTCATTGCGAAAACTCCACAATCTGTACCATTTGCTGTCGTAGCCACGAGATTCTGACCCTTTCAATGTTCAACTTGGCCACTTCGTAACATACCTAGTTGTTTTTTAACCTTTTTCCGTTTGGCATCGTTGTGTTCATTCGGAGAAACTAAATCTATAACATGTTCAGATTCTAACAAACGTGGGCTTTTCCTTGTAGACTTCGTCGACATTTTTTTGCTAACACCAACGGAACATAGTTAAAACATACAAATACAACGTGTGTGTAAACACAAGACTCTAAAGCAAATTATTACCCTAAAAAAAACCCACATGAACATCACTACATGTAACTCAAAAAAGCCATTAAAACTTTTTTTTTCTAAGTTCACAAAATGTAAACAAAAAGTCATGCAAACCTCATTATATGTTCTTATTTCTAACTTCACTAAGGACTTTACAAAGTCTTTTGTAAACCCAAAGTCTTTGTAACCATCAACTCTCATTATAGGAATCCAAAGTCTTAAAAAAATGCCTTAACGTTTGTTACTATAACACTTTTGGATTTTTAACATTTTTTTATTTTTTTTCTTAACCAAAAATATTTTTTGTGTAACCCCAACCTGAAAATCACTTTTTTGTTATTTTTTTTCTAACCCCAACTTGAAATTCACAATTTTTGTTAAGTTTTTTGTAACCCCAACCATAAAATTTTTCTGTAACTTGTTTGTAACCCCAAGTATAAACATAAAATATTTGGCAAACACAATTTTTTTTTTGTAACCCTAACCTGAAAATCACTTTTTTTATACAAATCCCTAATATAATTTACTTCAAAATCAAAATTTACAAAAAGCCCTAATAGTATCCGAATATTTTTAACTTTTAAAGCCCTACGATGCCTAACCAACAATATTCCCCATAACTTCTTCATTATCTAACAAACAACATCTAACCTTAATTAAATGCATACAAAATTAAACTTTTTGTTTAAAAAGGCTATAATCGATGTATTTTTAACCTAAATCTCAAGTTTTTTGTAACCTACATTTCAAGAACATTCATATTTTCAGGAAGTAAGAAAACCCAAAACAAAAATAAAAACTTTATGTAACAGATTACCTTTTTCCTGAAGACGACGATGTTTTTGTTGAAGATTTGCTTGAAGGTTTGTTTTAGAAGATGATAGGTTCTTTCCGTGTTTTTGTTGAAGATTTTTCTAGATACTTGGGGTTCTGCGAAGATTGTTTTCTAGATGCTTTCCATGTTTTTGTTGAAGATTTTGGGTTTTGTTTGTTTTGGAAGATGATAGGTTCTTAAGGGAAATGTTATTTTGTTAGGTGGGTGAAGATTTTTGAAAAAAGATTGTTATAATCAGGGTTTTGAAAGGAGTATAGTGTTTATGAGAGAGAAACATTGGGAAGACAAAGATGACAGTTACTTTATCTTTTTGTCAGTTATATAATTTTTGTTAACCCTTTTACCCCTCCTGGCTTTGTTGTGTTTTATCTTCTTAGAAAAAAAAACGAAATTAACATGAAAAAACTAGAGCCATTGATCAAGATGATTGAAGGGTCAAGATGAGGTTTTCAGGGTTTCTTTAACTGGAGTGGGTTTTCAGAATATCCCCCCTATATATATATATATATATATATATATATATATATATATATATATATATATATATATAATCCTGTACAAAATGTTTTTTTGTGAGAAGTGTGAGAAGGTGTTTTGGCCATTGGATCATCTTAATCTATGGTGTTGATTAATTGGATGGCATTTTTGTAATTAATGTTATAATTTTATTAATTGATTATACTATTAAGGGTAGGATAGTAAAATACACACTCTAATTAAATTCCTCATTAAAACCTCATCTGTCACCTCTCTCCTCCTATTAATTATAATTAATTCTTTCTTTCACCTCTCTCCTCCTATTATAATTCTTTCTCTCTCTCTGACTATATGTGAAGGTGACCATTAATGGGTGCATGACTATGGTGCAAAATAAGAAGAATCCATGAGACATGCACTCAAATACTCATTGAATGGTCAACGTTGTGTTATTTCAAGAACCCATCATTATAAGATGCGCTAATACACGGTTCCATTCTGTTTATTGTACTGTTGAATTTGTTGTTCTACAAATCGAAAAACACGCCAGCCGATTATGTTTTATGTTCAAAGGAGAGAGGGACAAATCTGAGATGTTATATACCGGTGATGTTCAAAGGATTTTTTGTGGTTTAGTGTTTTTTGAATTTAAAACACATTTTAAATGTATGTATAGTTGTGTTTAAAAGTACATTCTAGTGTGTTTTTTGAATGTGTTACTAATTGTGTATGATGAAGATAAAACACACTGGATTATGGAGAAGATGATGATAAAACACATGAGACTGTTAAAACACAAAGTTGAGAATATGGTGGTAAAACACACGGGTATGAACGTAAAACACCTTCAGGATGAAGCAACACATAATATGACAAATGAATAAACACATTCATTAAAAACACCCTAGTATGAACGTAAAACACCACAGCATGATATTTGAATGATCGATGTAAAAGTGTGTGACTTAGAATTCGTGAATACCGATTCTATATTAAATCTTCAGAAAAAATTGTTTTAATCAAACAAAAATCCCTATTATTTCTCATAATTAGGTATGTAATTAATTAGATAATTATCTACTATAAATAAGATTATCGATAGAAATTACAATGATGCCTTTTTTATTAAAAAAAAATAGGTTGCCACATGTCACTCTATGATAGGTTCTCACACTTCTCACATAAAATGGGTTTTGTACAAGATCCTAAACCTATATATAGATTATTATATTTTTATCGACTATTTGTGGGATTATACTAGGTACGGTTGTTATTGTTGTATAATTGATAAAATTTATTCAAAAACACTTGAAAAGTTTTATTTATCGTTTTTTAAAAAAAAACAATTAAAGTTGACCCATGACATAAAATGGCGGACACTACATATCTATTTAAATACATGTTTTGCAACAAAAGAAGAAACAATAATCTTATCTGTTGGTTATTTTTACTTAACTTGACGGTATTGTGCTTCTTAGTATTGATGAAATTGTGCAATCTAACGATTGGGTACCTTACTTTGTTGAAAACATGTATATAAAGAAAGAGAAAGCTTGGTGGTATCAAGGAGATGTTGCCTAGAATTTTGGACATGATGTTACGTAGCTCTAAACTTTTTTTAGTGTATATATATATATATATATATATACTGAAATGAAAAGGAAATCTTTCAAAATATATAATGTATAAGGTTAAAATTTATGTATATTATGTATAATCAGTTCTGTTAATTCTGTTATATCACTCGACACCCATCAAAACCCCTAACCATATTATTTGTTTAATCGATTATGGCTTGATCAAACCAATATAAGTAAATTATCCCCGCCGTATCGCGCGAACACCCCCACTAAAATTGATAATACTATTACTAGTTATGTGTTTTAGAGAGGTGGCTCTAGATTCAAGATCTAGACAAGAATATATTTGGTGTAAATTATAGTGAAGGTAACATTTAATCGTTAAAAAAACTTAGTGATAACAATAATACCTATACACTATTCATCAAACTTCATTCATTAACTATACAGTAATTGATTATGGCTTGATCAAACCAATATAAGTAAATTATCCCCGCCGTATCACGCGAACACCCCTACTAGTTACTATACAATAAGTCATTAGTTATGTATTAGTAATTATAATAATTTATAATCCAATGCATTAAAATTGATAATACTATTACTAGTTATGTGTTTTAGAGAGTGGCTCTAGATTCAAGATCTAGACAAGAATATATTTGATGTAAATTATAGTGGGTTTATTGGATTTAAATACTCCCAACTTTCAGAGTTTGACCCGCAATACTCCCAACTATGAAAATGCTTTTCAACACTCCCAACTTTTAAGGTATTTTTCACTGACGCTCCCAAACTAACCCAGTTAGTTTGCCTAGTTAGTTTGCTGACGTGGCCATTATTGCTGACATGGCATGCTGTGAAAGATGATGTGTCATCCACGTCAGCATGCCACGTCACCTATAATGGCAACGCCAACCTGTCATGTCAGCAAACTAAATGAACAAACTAACTGGGTTAGTTTGGGAGTGCCAGTGGAAAATACCTTAAAAGTTAGGAGTGCTGATGAACATTTTTGTAGTTGGGAGTATTGCCGGCCAAACTCTGAAAGTTGAGAGTATTTAAATCCAATATTCCATTATAGTAAGGGTAACATTTAAACGTTAAAAAACTTAGTTATAACAATAATACCTAGATACTATTCATCAAACTTCATTCATATAATAACTACACACTATTCATCAAACTTCATTCATATAATAATACTATAACCCAAGTTGTTTAACTGTATTATATGTGAAACACAATAAATAATAAAAGGTTTTGTTTTTTTGTGTCATTCATGTTCGAATTTATCACGAACAAACAAACACATACAGCCATATTAACATTTTATTAATGTTGTTGGTTCGTCTATTACAAGTTTGATTAATTGGATTATAATACTAAGATTTAAAATAGTCTTTAATACAATATGAGGGTCTATTAAGTTTTGATATAGAACAATCCTATTCACCGAATCCCAAGTATAACAAAGTTATTAGTAGAGGGGGTGGAGGTGGGTTCGTATAATTGAATAACGACAATACAGACTTTTTGTAGGCATTCAAGTGAAATCATGTAAGCCATACATAAATGTTTATCGTATTCGTCAAGAGAATTACCGCTTAAGAGTTTTTAACTATCGATGTGCATTTTTATATTTCCTTTAAAGTCTTTGTATCCTCTTATTTAAGCCCAAAAAACCACGGGGTGATAGTGGCGTGGATAACGTGATCATATAGAAAAGTGTTATATAGTTTCTCTCTATGGTTTTCCGGGGAGGTATTCCGGCGAAACTCTTGAGTAGGATAACAAAGTTTTATGTTTCCAACCTTCCGGATCGGTGTAGCGGGAATGATTTAGCAAAGTTTGTTCGTGATTATGGGGACATCTACGACATTTACATAGCGAAGAAACGAGACAAAGTGGGGAATCGTTTTGGATTTGTTTCAATTCTTGATGTCAAAGACAGGGCAGACCTTGCCAGGAGGATGAGTACCATTCGAATGGGGGATTTTCATCTTAGGTTAAATGTGGCATTGTTTACTCTTGAAGAAGGGGAGGTCGATCCTAGACGTCAGGAAACTGAGAGACCGGCGGTCAAGAAAAAAGAACCGATTAAAGATCAAAGACAAGAAGAAAGTACGCTTAAAGATGATGGTTTCCGGGGACATGGATCTTTCAGAGATATTCTCACAGGCAATCATTCGTATCAGATGGAGATCCGGGTGGATGATCGAATCAATGAATTTGCTGAATTTCAGGGTAGGTCTTTGGTGGGTAAGGTTCATGATGTTGAGAAGTTAGAATCTTTTGGCAAATTCTTCAGTGAATTAAGTCCTAATGGCGGTAACCTACAATACTTGGGAGGGCTTTCAGTGTTGATGACGTTTGAAGATCGTGTTATGGCGGAAGAGGTTTTAAAAAAGGCGTTGCTTAGGGTAGATCGGTTCTTTTCCATAGAAATATGGGAAGGGCAAATCTTTCCTTATGATCGTCTAGCTTGGCTTAAAATACAAGGCATCCCTCTCAACATTCTCTGTAATTCTACTGTGGATCTCGTCGGAAGTAAATTCGGAAAGATAGTCCAAAAAGCTAATGTACAAAAGGACTTTGGAGACCTATCTCACATGTATGTTGGAGTTATGGTGGGAAATGGGAATCAGATCAAGGAAGAAGTCAAAGTGCAGTGGAGGCACCGAAGCTTTAAAGCCTGGGTCGTTGAAGAAAATAGGGATTGGTCTCCGGATTTTCTTTCTATCAAACATTCTCAGCAGGGTAGCAAGTCAGATGATAATGGTTACCCAGACTCCGGCGAGGAGAGAAATGCAGTTTCCGATGAAAAGGAAGTTTCAGGTGATCGGAGAATTTCAAACGGAATAAACGGCTCCGAAATTTCAGGAACTTTTAAAGCTCCAATTAATGAGGAGTCGGTTACTCCTATTTCTTCGGATCAGTTTAAAGGAATGAACGAGAATCAAGATAACGGTATTGATGATGAGGTGTTGACTTCTGAATTGGGAAACTCGAGTGGTGGGTCCACTTTCCTTATTACTGAACCACCAAAGAAAAAGAGGCGGGGATTTAAATTGAAAAAGAAACTGGGCCTGAGCCCACGATCAATGAAATCTACAGATGGGCCTAATAAAAAACGAAATAAGGTGTTGGATCCTGAAGACCCATTTGATCTTATCAGATTAATTGGTCCTGTCCAAGTCAACGAGGTTTTAAGAAACTCGGATAAGTCCAAAACAAATCCAACAGTGGCTGAGGGCTTACACAATCAAGAGGGCTCGGTTACTGTACTCCGACAACAAGATGAGGAATTGCAATCTTTTGAAGAACTTATGAGGTTAGACGAGGCAGAGACAGAAGCTCCTCTACCGAATCATGGAGAGCAGGAAGTTAATCAGGAGCAGCAAACACCGGGTCTCTATGTTCTCAAGGAAACGGAAGCTACTGTTTCTATGGGTTCCATCCTAGGAGCTCAATTGGCAGGTCGTGAAGATTTAATCAAACAGGTCATTGTCGAGGAAGGGGTACAATTCGGTAAGGAATGAATTTTCTGTCATTAAATATTAGAGGTATTGGAGTTAAAGGTAAACCGAATTGGGTAAAAAATTTGAAGGTCAATAATGGGGCTTCGGTGGTGGCTCTTCAGGAGACTCACTGTAAGGATTCCAAGTTAGTTAATTTTGTCAATTTTTGGGGGGATGTCAATTTCGAGTTCGAGTATGTTGATGCTGACGGGCGTTCGGGGGGTATTGTAACCATGTGGGATCCTAAGGTTTTTAGAAAAAATACTGTGATAAAAAACCAACACTTCCTTCTTGTTTCTGGTAACATGGTGCAAGATGGTTCAATGATGAACATAGTGAATATCTATGCTCCCCAAAAACCGATCGAAAAAAGAGAGTTGTGGGAGACTTTAGGGGTAACTATGGACAATGGTCATGGCCTGTGGTGTTTAATGGGTGACTATAATGCAGTTCGTAGAAGGGATGAAAGGAAGAATACGTTTTTTGATCAGAAGGTGGCTGATGATTTCAATACTTTCATCGATTCCAATAATCTATTGGAGTATGGATTGAAAGGGAAGCGATTTACATACCTTCATGGTAAGGGAGGTGGGAAGAGTAAGCTGAGCTTAATTGACAGATTTTTGGTTTCCTCTGATTTTTTTTAATAGGTGGCCAGAGGCATGTTTACGGGCTCTTCCGAGGTATCTATCGGATCACTCTCCGCTGGTACTCACGATCGATAATAAAAATTATGGGGCGAGACCATTTCGGTGGTTTAACTCCTGGATAGATAGAGAAGGGTGTGAGAAGGTTGTTGAGGATTCTCTTCGGGGCTGCCAGTTTACAGGTGAACCGGATATCGTTCTCTCAAGAAAGCTCAGATATCTTCGGTCTTCACTGAAGGATTGGAATAAGAAGGTTGAGATATTAGAAGGGGAACACTTAAAAAATATGAAAGACGAATTGGAGAGTCTGGAAACCATCATGGAGAATAGAGACTTAGAGGAGGAAGAGGATTGGGTGTGGACAGAATGTAAGAAAGGGATTGCAGAACACGAATGGGTTTTGGCTAGAGATCTATCTCAAAAGGCTCGCGTGAAATAAATTTAAATTGCAAATATCCAAAAATAGAAATACATAAGAGTTTTAAATGTGGAAATCTAATACATCACACAAGAATCAAGCAAGCATAGACTCCTTATTGTCTTCATAAAACACTCTAATCTTCATGCATCATTATTACCTGTTGAGTTGTAAAAATGGGGGGGGGGGTCAACTAGAAGTTGGTGAGAATACATAATCCATGTTAAGCAAATAGTTTAAGTATAAAAGTCTAGCAATTCATATGTCTATTGTAAGTTTAAGTCTACAAGAATAGTATAATATGTTGACATAATCAAACCTCCGACTAGTTTAGGTCCATCCCGTCATCTACGGTTCACCTTAGTAATATGTTGGAACGATAACAATCACCCACGCTACCTATGTAGGAGGTACACGTATCCGGGTGGGATTGTCAATCCAATAGATCTATTATTGAGTATCGCCGGCTTGGCCATAGCTAATGATTATGTAATGTTGAAACTCGTTGAAACTCGTTGAAACTGTTGACTAATTCATGAGACAATAAAGTTTACTACTAGACATGCATGTTGAATTGCTTAAAATGTTGCAAGTATAAAGAATCGCATAAACATGGCTACGTAAACTCACCTTGGTATAGTATTAGGTATTGAGGAATAGTATAAGTGTAGCCCAATAGATTGCCAAGTATTACCCTATGTATAAGGCAACAAATAAGTCTAAGTCTATCTAGTTTATAAGTATATTCTAGGGTTTCGATTTGGGGATATCCAATTGTTGAATTTATAATAAAATGTTTAAATAAATAAAGGGAAATTTGGTAATTAAATAAGTGAAAGTAATTTTATAAAGTTTGAATTTAGGATGTTCACAATAATGTGTTTGAAGTATAAAAATAATTTTTATAAAATTATTTTCTTTAAAATAGATTATTAAATCTATTTATTACAAATTGCCATAATTTAACTTTAATATTTAAAAATACTAAAATTAAAGAATTATTATTTTAAAAATTATATTTCTGTTCTAAATATTCAGAAATAAATTGTATAAAATTTTGGTGCAAAAATAATAGAAATTGAATTTATTATGATTTAATTATGATTAAAACTAACAAAAATTGATTAAAAATATAAAATAAATGATTTTTCAGAATTAAAAATCATTTCAGTAAAATTTATCATTGTACAAACTCAGGATAATTTTTGTGGAAATTTATAAAATTGTTTTGATATTTTAATGGATTTTTATAAATATAATAGCATAAAATTGATTTAATTATTATATATATTAAATAAATGAATTTCAGAAAACTAAAAATTATAGATAAAACTTTTACATCAGATTTGTTAAAAATAATTTTTTTAGAATTTATAAAAAGGTTTTAATAATTAAAAATGAATTTACAAGATTAAATGTAATATATATATATTATTTGGTTTGTTTTAAAAATGAAAAATAAGTGGAAAAAGGGGCGCCCTAGCCGGGACTCGAACCCGGATGTCTTGGGTTATAAGCCTCAGTCACAACCACTTGGCCTAGGCCAGTGGTTGTGATTTAACTCTGTTTTAATAAAATATATACGCGATGCAAAATCAGTTTTATCCCCAAATCAAAAGCCACGAACCCTAGTTTCTGCAATAGCTTGATTCACTCATCAATAGCCCAATTAATCATGGGGCTATTGATGAGTGAACGCCGATGAACAAAACCCACAGAGAATTTTTGACTTACAACGTTGTATTGATCTCGATTGCTCGGTCAAGCTCAAAAGTCAAACAACGATCGTGAAATAATAAACAGAGTGAAATGAAGAAGATTGGAGGTAGAGAAAGGATTATTGGCGAGTTGTGAAGACTCGCAGAGGATCAATTTATAGTGTGGATCAATGGATTGATGAATTGGCAAGGTTGACCATTCATTGAAGTTCATACGCGTATTTGGGTTAATTGATGGACAATTGATCAATAATCAACGTGTAGCTTAGTCAGACGAGGCCGGTAATCGTGTAGAGATACCAAAATTATACAAATCACGAGTTAATTTGGTGATTATGGTAAGTCGCGTGCTCACAGTTGACTTACCAAGTCAACTGTGACAATTTGAAATGATGATATAGTTTTAACGCGCTGGATTCAGAACAAGTATGTTGGCCAGCCCAGCTGGTTTGTGTATGGGTGTGGTTTGGGCCGGCCTTGGGCGCGGGTTCGAATCCCGGCCCAAGCAGTTTTATTTTTTTTTTGTAATTTATCAAGCTTAACTATATAATAATTATAATATATGTAGTATTAGGGTTTCACAAGTGCGACAAAAATAATTAAATGCGACCATTAACGAAAGACTTGACGTTTTATTAATTATGATAGTGTAACGTACAAGTTTAAAATGCGAAATGTTACATGTAAGCCAACCATGGTGAAGCGGGAAGTGTTACGATTTTTCAGAAATCACTTTTTAGAGAGTGTGAAACAACGCCCACCCCTGGTATGCGAAGATTTAAAACGATTACCTGATGAGGTGATAGCAGGGCTCACGGCTCCTTTTTCGAGAACTGAGATAAAAGAAGTCGTTGTTGAATGCGGGATGGACAAGGCTCCAGGTCCGGACGGATTTAATTTCAGATTCGTTCGGAAATTTTGGAGTTTCCTAGAAGATGATTTTTTTAACATTCTACGGCAGTTCCACGAAACAGGAAAGATTAATAGGGGATGCGGTTCATCATTCATCACGTTGATTCCGAAGATAAAAAATCCCCAAGGCTTAAAAGACTACAGACCTATCACTTTAGTGGGTATGATAAGCAAAACAATTTCCAAGGTATTATCTCAAAGACTCAAGAAGGTGATCGGTAAGGTTATTTCTGAGACACAATCGGGTTTTTTGGGGGAGAGGTACATTCTTGATGGGCCCTTGATAGTTAACGAGATCATGGGTTGGTGTAAAAGAAAGAAGCATAAGACGTTCTTTTTGAAGATTGATTTCGAAAAGGCGTATGATAATGTAAACTGGAACTTTCTTCTTTCTATTATGTCGCAAATGGGGTTCCCGGAGATTTGGTGTACTTGGATTAGAGGTATTTTGATTTCGGCGAGGTCGGCTGTCTTAATTAATGGTGCCCCGACTTTTGAGTTTCAGCATGGTAAAGGGTTGAGGCAAGGCGACCCTATTTCACTGTTTTTGTTCCTTATCGTTATGGAAGCTCTTTCGTGTCTTTTTGTTAACTCGGTGAAAAAGGATATTTTCAAAGGTGTTTGTGTATCAAAAGATGGCCCAACCGTTTCTCACTTATTTTACGCGGACGATGCCTTTATTATGGGCGATTGGTCGGTGGAAAATATTGAGAACACAGCTAGGATTCTCCACGTTTTCTATCTTTGCTCGGGGCTCAAAATCAATATACACAAGTCTAATATATACGGCTTTGGAGGGGCTGATTCGGAGGTGTTGAGCATGGCAAATGTCTTGGGTTGTAGGGTGGGTTCTATTCCATTCGATTACCTTGGTATAAAGGTGGGCGCTAATATGAACAAGATTTCGAGTTGGAGGCACATTGTGGAAGTTTTTGAACGTCGCCTTTCATCTTGGAAGGCTAAGACTCTATCTATCGGCGGACAGATCACTCTCATCAGTTCGGTATTAGAATCACTCCCTGTTTATTACCTATCTTTGTATAAAGCTCCTACGGGTATTATCGACAAATTGGAAGGCCTAATGAAACGGTTTTTATGGTCGGGGGTTGGTAATATTCGGAAAATCCATTGGGTTGCCTGGGATTTTGTTACGAAAGATAAGAAAAAAGGGGGCTTGGGTATTGGTAGACTTAAAGATATGAACGATGCTCTACTTGCAAAATGGGTATGGCGATTCAAAAACGAAGACAAGGCGTTGTGGAAATCAGTGGTTATAGCTTGTCATTTTACCAAACGGAATTGGTACGGGTTACCATGTAGAAAAGGTGTGGGCGGATGTTGGGTTAGTATCATAAAAAATTGTGAAAAACTCAAAATTGGAGATAAGAACGTCATACAGTTGTTTCGCAGCAAGGTCGGTAGCGGGGTTCAAACTCGGTTTTGGTTGGATGTGTGGCTGGGGGATGCGGATCTGAAATCCAGGTTCCCACTCCTATTTAACAAATCCGCAGACAAATTCGCAATGTTTAATGATGTATGGAAAGAGGGAGGGTGGTTCCCCATTGATTTCACAGAGATGTTTTCCCAAGCTGAAGCTCAAGAATGGTTCGATCTTTCTCCCCTTTTGGCACAGACTCAGTTGGTAAGTCAGGAAGATGTATGGCAATGGGATGGGAGCAATTCTTTCTCTGTTAGAGATGTTCGCAAAAAATAAAAGACTGCAGAGACGCACCTGTGAACTTCAAGTTTAAGTGGCTATCTTGGGTCCCGACAAAATGTAATACGCTAGCATGGAGGGCAAAATTAGAAAGAATCCCTACTGTTGATGCCTTGAGCAAAAGAGGAGTACCTATCGAGCATTTGACATGTAGTTTGTGTGATGCCATGACAGAATCTGCAAACCACATCTTCGCCGTATGCGGCTTCACGTCAGGGGTGTGGGCTAGATAAGTGGCTATCTTGGGTCCCGACAAAATGTATTACGCTAGCATGGAGGGCAAAATTAGAAAGAATCCCTACTGTTGATGCCTTGAGCAAAAGAGGAGTACCTATCGAGCATTTGACATGTAGTTTGTGTGATGCCATGACAGAATCTGCAAACCACATCTTCGCCGTATGCGGCTTCACGTCAGGGGTGTGGGCTAGAATATGGAAGTGGTGCCATATTCCCTTTACGTTTGTAACCAATGTGAGAGATTTATTGTTGTTGTACAAAGGAGTTAAAGGCGGAAAGTGGGGTAAAAACATCATACACGGCATTATCATAATCACGGTTTGGGAGGTTTGGAAAGCACGCAATGAAAAGATCTTCAATAATATTGACCCAAAAGTGTCAAACGTGGTAGCTAGCGTAAAATCGTATTCCTTTTTGTGGTTAAAGTATAGGTCGAAGTTTGTAAATCTTAGTTGGGATGAGTGGTGTTCTTTCCCTTTGTATATGATGTAATCGGTTGGTGGCAGTCCTCGTTTTGAGGCCTTGCCGTTTTTGAATGAAAGTCATTGTTCAAAAAAAAAAAAGATAGTGGCGTGGATAGGTTTAAAATATAAAAATAAAAAAGTCAAACACCTAATAAAATCATCCATAATCCAAAAACCAATCACAACTGTCTATCTCACCCTCACCTTTTACCTTACGTCACTGGAAATCTCCCCAACCTGGCTCACGCCACATACGGTGTGGTGATCAAATGGCTTAACGTCACCTTATACTCCCCCACACTGTGTAGCCTGACAAATAGGGCTGTCATATCGTGTCAGACACAACCTGTAAAGACACGAACACGATAAGACACAAACACGAAACAAGTAAACACGAACACGACACGATAACTTATCGTGTCATTTTTTCAAACACGAACTTGTTTAAAAACTAACCATGAAATCTTATCCGCAAACCTTTGAATGAGAGACTGAGCGGCGCCGGCGTTGAGAAGGATGACCGGTGACGCCAAACGGGTGATGGGTGACGACCGACGGATGACGAGACGGATAATGGTGACGACGGGTGGGGACAGTGGAGTTGAAAAGGAGGATGAAGGATGACTGGGTGGTATATATGTTTGTGTTAACTGATTTGAAAATTAGGGTCCCATTCACATTTAGTTCACATATGTATAAGGTTTTTTAACATGTTAAGTTTTTAAATAAAAATTGTTAACATGTGCTTAACATGTTAACAATTTTTTAACAAGTCTTAACATGTTTTTAACATGTTTAGATACAAAACCTGTTAAGGTCTTATCGTATCGAACTATTTAAGACACGAAACCTGTTAGGGTCTTATCGTATCGACCTGTTTAAAACACGAAACTTGTTAGGGTCTTATCATATCGACATGTTTAAGACACAAAACTTTTAAGGTTAAACACAAAATCTGTTAAGATCGTGTAACTTCATGTCGTGTCGCGTCGTATTTGTGTTTGAAATTGGCATAAGACTGAGGGGTATGGGATCGGCAAAGGGCATCGGTGGGTGAGGTGGAAGGCAATGCCGAAGGGGAACACCTGTAACACCCCAACCGATGGCGGAATCATCGAGGTGTCACGTAGTGACGATTGATCAAAAGCACATGGTACTAAAATGTAAATATATTATTATTGAATATTGTTTTACAACATGTGAAATTAAATACAAAACAACAAAGATAAAGATAATTGATTGATCTAATCTAAGTCCAAAGTCCTATGTGAAGCGTCAAGCAGCTTATCCTGAAACATGCACGAAAATAATTTTGTCAACATATGAATGTTGGTGAGTACTACTTAGTTTTGTACGTATAGTATAAGTTTTGAAAAGTAGTACAATTCATGTGTCTAGCATCTCCAAGGCATTATGTAAACACGAAAATAACCAAACAAGACAAAGATCACATGTAAAGTTGTACAATGAAAATGATAATGAGCACCTCAACACCAAGTTATGTCTGTATGTAAAGAGCACCATAACACAAAGTTATGTCTGTATGTAAAGAGCACCATAACACAAAGTTATGTCTGTATGTAAAGAGCACCATAACATAAGTTATGTCTGTATGTAAAGAGCACCATAACACAAAGTTATGTCTGTATGTAAAGAGCACCATAACGCAAAGTTATGTCTGTATGTAAAGAGCACCATAACACAAAGTTATGTCTGTATGTATGATTTTGTATGTAAGCTACGTTCATGTTCAAGCATAAGCACAAAGATAATCAAGACACGTATATGAATTGTAAATGAATAAGAATGTATGTGTAAATGAATATGTAAGTTTTGAATAGTTGTGCATGAATCACCCCAAAAATTGTAAAAGCGAAAAAGGGGATGAGTAATACTCACCTTAGCAAGGTGGTATGTCTTGTGTAATTGAATAAGTATAATCCAATGTTGCCAAGTATCACCCTATGTATAATGTAACAAATAAGTCTAAGTCTATTTGGTCTATAAGTATTTTCTAGGGTTTCGAATTGGGGATAAGTATCGTTTGATTAATGAATTTAAACGTTTAATAAATAAAAGAAATTTGGTAAATAAATAAACAAAAGTCTTTTTGTATTTTCAAATTGGAGATGGTCACAATATAAAGTTTTAAGTGTGAAAATAATTTTTATAAAATTATTTTCTTATAAATAGAATATTAAATCTATTTATTTCAAATTGTCAAAATGTAACTTTAATATTTAAAAATATTAAAATTAAATAATTTTTAAATTAAAAATTGTATTTCTGTTCCAAATGAATAGAAATAGTTTATGTAAAATTTTGGTACAAAAATGTTGAAAAATGAATTTATTATGAATTATTTATGATTAAAACTAACAAAAATTAATTAAAAATATAAAATGAGCGGTTTTTCAGAAATAAAAATTATTTCTGAAATGTTTAATGCTATACAAGTTTAGGATAATTTTTGTGGAATTTAATAAAATCGTTTAGATATTTTTATTGAATTTTATAATTTTATGTGAATAAACTTGTAATATTTATAATATATATTAAATAAATTATTTTTGAAAAACTAAAAATTGGATAATGAACTTTATCATTTGGAGATCATACAGTAATTTTTGTAGCATTTATAAACCACTTTTAGTATTTGAAAACTATTTTTAAAAAAATGATATGCTAAATATATATGTAAGAAAGGTAAAAAAAATGTTGTTGGTTGTGGGGCTCGAACCTAGGCCCTTGGCCGGTTCCATGTCTTTAGCCCAACACCCCAACCAACTGGTCTGTACCATAGATTTGTATATGTTTCAGTTTTTAAAACATTTATTATATACACGGTTTGGTCATCTTCCCCAAATAAAACATAAGAACCCTAGAATTTACAATACACTAATTCATCAACCAATAACCCTTGGATTCAAAGGGTTATTGGTCGGAATGTATTAATGATTAAAAACGCAAAACAGATTGATTCATACCAAGCAGATTTGAAGCAAGAACACGAGTCAAATAAAAAGTCAACGAGGCTTGAGTTCGCAATAAGGACGAACTGAGGTGTTAATTGGTTGTGTGTATGTGTTTTTCGGTACCTTTAGAATGAAAAGGAGCGTTCAATTTATACGGATGGGGCTTGGATTGCTCGATGGAAGGTTTGACCAAACTCATAATAAAACGCGTGATTCAAGAGCTGAAATCATGCTTAAATCATTGATATGGACGCGGAAATGTTGTATTAGTTGTTAGGCGAGGTTGATTGGTCAATGGTTTCCATGTTTAACATCAATTAAAGCAAGATTTGTGTGTTTCCTTGGTTGAAAAAGGCTGCAGCGCGTAACAGACAAGAAGGAAGAAAAGGAAACAGGCGCGAAATATGGTTTAATTATAATATAGGTTGGGATTTAATCAAAAGTCAAGTGTAGCTCAATTGGTTTGGTGGTGTTGTGTTAGTGTGTGAGCCGGCTCCTGCCCGGGTTCGAGTCCCGGTAGGGGCGTTTATTATTTTCTTTTTTTTTTGAACAGAAGAGAGGGGAAGGGAAGGGAGTTGGGCTGGACTGTGGGTTGTAGGCCGACTGTTGGGCCGAGTTTGTGGGCTTCTGCTGATGGGCTCAGGATTAATAAGGGTTTTAGTAAATATGGTTTGGATTTGGGCTTGGTTATATCTTGATTATGGTTTGGTTTAGTTTATAGATGATAAGAAGAGAATGAAAAAAATATAATCTGAATTTTTTTATTATTAATATTATTATTATTATTATTATTATATAAAAATAAAAGTGACGGATGTCACAACACCCCCCCCTGATGGCCCCTCGGTGAAAACGGTAACATCCCACCGTGTCTACCGTCCTATTTCCCAATGCACAATTAAAAATCCTACCGTTGGATTGTGACCGTTTGCCCCATTTAAAAAAATAAATAAATAAATAACTATTTTAACTTCTATTTAAATACCATAAACCCCACATTTTACCCCACACTACCCACACTTTTTATACACTTTCTAATCTTTTATAAACAATTTTATAAAAATCTTCATGGATCCAAGGCGTCCTTTCTTCCCTAACACACCCGGTAACCCCTCAAACCAACCCCCGTTCGGATTTCCTAACACACCCGATACTCCCGCGTCACAACCACTATCCTTTGGCGCGTTTAACACCCCTTTGAATCCATGGCAATTTCAACAACAACCATGGCAAATGCATCAACCTCAAATGCAACAACCTCAATGGCAACCAATACCCGAAACACAAACACAACACGAGCACGGTTTTGTTTCTTTGGCCTCGCACGATGATCACATACCCGAAACCCAAGTCCACACCCAACAAAACCAATCGGCCCCAAGAAAAAAAACCCGTCAAAAAGGGGGAAAACGGGCCCAAGATGAAGGTCCTAGTACCAAGGCCGATTCCATTCCTTGGACTCCCATTGAGTTGGAGGCGCTAGCATAAGCTTGGGTTATCGCTTCTACAGACCCAATACTAGGTAAATTTCATAATTTTTTTTAAAACCTTTCGTATATATATATATATATTTAAATTTCGCTTTTAATTTTTTTTAAAAAACTAACTTTTTTTTTATATAATTGTAGCTACAAATCGGAAAAAAGAAGGTTTTTGGAACCAAGTTGTTAAGGAATTTTTCAAGTTGTTACAACGTGAAGAATATCGTCGGGTTCACTCCGTTAGTACCAAGTGTCGGGACTTGATGGGAAAATGTCAACTTTTTGCGGGTTTTTATCAAAGAGCTTGGAATAATCGTATGTCCGGACAAAGTGATGAGAATGTGTTGAAGGTGGCTATTGAAACATACACCGACAAGCACGGGGCGTTTGGGTACATGAAACCGTATGAGATTTTGGTGAAGTGTGAAAAGTTCAAACCAATGCCTAATGAGGTGGAACAAGCGAAGAGGTCTAAAACGAGCGCATCGGGGAGTTATAGTGGTGGTGGGTCGGATGCTCGTTGTACTATCAATATAAACGACGACCCGGAGTTTGAAGACGAGGCTCCACCAAGTGAGAGTGAGAGGCCGATTGGTAGGGACCGCACCAAGAAAGCGGCGGCTGCCTCAAAAGGCAAGGGTGTTGATACCGGCCACGCATCGAGAGATAAGGCGGTGGAAAAAATTGAAGAGTTGCTAAAAAACTTTAGCGAATTTAAACAAGAGCAAACGGAGAGGTACATGGAAAGAAAGAAGGAGAAGGAAGAAGCGGCGGCGAGGGATTTGGCGAGGCTAGAGATGGAAAGGAAGGAGAAAGAAGACGGCGCAACGAGAGACTTGGCGAGGATAGAGTTGGAAAGGGAACGCCTCAAAATGGAAATGTCGAGACAGGAAACAACCGAATTCGCCTTGATAAGAGAACCTCTCGATAGCCTTGATGAAACGGAACGTGCGGTGGCGGCGAAAATAAAAGACAAAATCGCCAAAAAATGGCTTGGAGGAGTGTTTAATTGATAGTTTTTTTTATTTCCGGTTTTTAATGTATTTTTGTTTTTTTTTTTAATTTTCTATGTAATTTATTTTATGTTTAATGAAAAAATATTCTAACGAAATCTAATTTATCTATTAATATATATAAAAGAATTGAACATTGCTGACGTGGCGTGTAATGGTGCTTTCAACATTTCCATGAAACTGCCATGTGGCATCATAATTGAAATATTTTAGTATTTTTGAATTATTTCCTTTTTTAATTAAATTGAGTTATTTTAGGAAAAAATAATTTAAAAATAAATTTAAAATTTTCTCTCTCATGTATCCTCACATAATTTTTAAACGTTTATATCTTTTATATACGAGATTTTTTAAAGAAAAAAATTACACCAAATTAACGAGCGTTTTATTATCTTTCCAACGAGTACCATAGTGCTATATAAAAAACGGAGAAAAAATCGACTATTTTTTGTGGGGTTTCGTTCATACAGGAAAAAAACACACAAAGTGTTCATGTTATTCATTAATCATGTTTTTTCTTTTAAACCAGGTTCTTATCTACGATGTTGAAAATCAACCCAATCGCCATGTTATCATTGGAATTTTACTAGGTATACTTCATAGGAGAAAGAATCGCGCAACACGGCAACACATGGTGTCACCTTATAGCAAGGTTATTTTTTTATTTATTTAATTACAAGAGTAATAATTATTACTATTAGTATTACTATTATTAGAATGGTTATATTTTTCAACCCCGGGACGCTCTCGGGATGACTTGATAGTTGCTGACGTGGCGTTCAATGGTGGTCTTAACCATCTCTTGATTATGCCACGTGGCATAATGAGATGCAATGGTTACAACTTCCAACTTAAGTGTTTGTTTAGTTGATTAGGTTAGGAATTATAAGAGTCATTAGAATGTGAGAAATTAAAGAGATGTGATGAGTTTTTGAATAGTTGTAGCTTACATAAGTGATTCTTTAGATGATTACTGATTAGGTTTTAGATTAATGAATATGAGTTATTACTAATTAGAATACTATGAACATGCAATGATTGAGAGATTTTGTGGTTAGTTAACTTGAGCCATTTGCAATAGGTTATCACGTAAAATAAGATTTTTCAACCCCGGGACCCTTCCGGGATAATCAGCTAGTAAAATAAATAAAAAAAAAACTTCCCCTACAATGGGGAGGGGAAGGGAAAAATGACATGGTACTAATGTAGACAAGGAGAAAGGAAGGGGGACCACACCGCAAGCCTAAATACCCCCTCTCGTCGTCTACCCATATATCGAATCTGTCCAATTTGTCCTATAAAAACGAAAACACCCTTCTTATACATTTTCATTTTCAGATCATCATCCCCTGAGGTTTGATTTTATCATCAAATCTCTCATTTCTTCAAACATAAACTGCAATTCGATTAATAATAATAATAATAATAATAATAATTGCTCAAATATGGCTATCTCAAGCTCTGCGTTTAGGGTTTCACTTTCCTTCGAATGCCGTTCAGATTCCGGCATCATCTCCGGCGCCATTCCCCGTCCCGAACCCCCACGCTTCTCCGCCAACTTCCGTACCACTTCCGTTAACCGACCGTTTGGCATGTCCTCGTTGATTTTAAGGTTCCCGCCCAATTTCGTTCGCCAGCTCAGCAACAAGGCTCGTAGGAACTGCAGCAACATCGGTGTTGCTCAGATTGTTGCTGCCTCTTGGTCCAACAACCAGCCTCCTTCTCCGGCGGCGGCGGCAGTTGATGCCGCCACCGTCGTCTCCTCCCCGATCGCTGCGGGTGAAGACGTCCTTGTTGTTGTGAATAATAATAATAATATTAATATTAATGATGATGATAAGGAGTTAGATAGTTATGTACAGTTTGAGGATGTGGAAAGTGTTGATAAGTTTTCGTTTTTAAGTGGTGATGGCAGCCTCGCAATTCATGCTGGTATGTTTTACATTTGTAGATATATGTTAGGATTAAATACAAATAGATTTAACATGCTAAACATTAAAAAAAAACTCGATTAATTACGTTAACTTGTTATTTATTTAGAGTAATTATTAATTTATTACTCTACTTGAAACAAATTATTTTCATTAATAAAAGGGTCAGATTTTACATTAGGATGACAGGTAGACGGCCACCAAGACTCTTAGTCACGGTGGAGTGGTCCGAGCAATGAAGATAAGAACTAGATCATTGTGGTCGCAAGTTCAAATCTGAGCCAACACGAGTTTTATCCTCCGGCGTTATCCCAGAGAACATAGTTCTTGTGGGGGCACAACGCCTCAATCTGTCATCCTGTCTAGTACGGTAGAACATACGTTGTAAGGTTCTCGTGGGGTGGCGGACCTGCCAAGAGGCGGGTGTGACCTACTTATCCCTATAAAAAGTTAAATGAAAGTCACCGTTCAAAAAGTAGACGGCCACTGCCTTCCGAATTGCGAAATCTAACCTACTTTATTTTATTTTTTTGTATTTAATTACTATAGCTAAAAACTAGAGGAATTATTATTACTCCATTTCATATTTTGTATTGTAATTACTCTAGTTAAAAGTTGTAGATTAATAATAATTACTTTGGTTATTTGTACGTTTTTAGTGGGTTAATTTCAGTTGTATAGGATCATACGCGTCTAGACGTAAATATAAATTCATGAATGATATTTATTGTTAGAAAGTTAGGAGAATCTGCTACACTTATTAGTTGTGCAATTTGCTGTGTTTATGAAGTTGATGGAAAGAGATTTTTTTGAGGATTTATAATAGTAGGTTGGTAATGGTTGTGTTAGGTGAGAGATTGGGTCGAGGGATTGTTACTGATGCAATAACTACCCCTGTGGTTAATACATCTGCATATTTTTTCAAGAAAACTGCTGATCTCATTGATTTCAAGGTATACATCATGCTCATTCTTTGATCTGTTTTTCTTAATTCATGAAGTCAATATATTTTTGCAGCTTTTAAGGTTTTAATTTGTCAATTCTTGGTTTATGTAAGTTGTATGCTGGTTTATAAACAGCTAGTTTTAGTGAGCCTGCCACTTTAATAGAGTTGAGAGTTTTGATTAAACAGTGTTGTCAAAAGCCCAAGGCGCATAGGCCGAGCCTAGAGCCCAGCACCTAAGCGCTAAAAACTAGGCTTTTTTAAGCTGGCCGCATAGTATAAATTATAAAATACCATATTTAGGGGTTTTAGTCTCGTTTAGGCCGTTTTAGATTGATTCTGGCCTTATAGTTTCTTTACTCATTTTTGGCCGGAATTTAGCCGGAAAATCACCTAAGTTTGCACCTGGAGTCCTGGACACCTAAAAGGTGGGCTTTCAAGTTGCAGCGTACAAGGTGTGCCTGGGCACACCTTGTGCGCTTTTGACAACTATGGTTTATAAATAGCTAGTTTTAGTGAGTCTGCCACTTGTGTGAGTTAGAGTTTTGGTTAAACAGATTTAAGATAACTTAATTGTTCCTGAAATCTGTATTTGACTTCAAGAATTTGATTATTCATGTCACGGTAATTTCCTTGCAAAACATACACCTTACACTCTCATATGTTGGATGTCCAATGATACTGTTTATATGTTTGTGTCAGCTTATGAAACTGTTTTGGTAACTTAATCTTTTGATTAACTGATCTTAAACCAGGAAAAACGTAGCATTAGCTTTGAGTATGGGCGTTATGGGAATCCTACTACTGAGGTTTTGGAAAACAAGATAAGGTATTGTTATTCATTTCTTTGTTTGCTTTTCCTTTGATTAAGTTCCATGTTATGCGAGAAAAGTATAACTGTGATTTTTGATAAACAGTCAGCTTGAGGGAGCCGAATCAACCTTGTTACTGGCCTCTGGAATGTGTGCAAGCACTGTTATGATGCTAGCCCTGGTTCCAGCTGGGGGGCACATAGTGACTACCACTGATTGTTACAGGAAAACTAGGATTTTCATTGAGACGTTTCTTCCTAAGATGGGGATCACGGTATGATACACGATCCATGTTTTTCTTATTGTACTACATGTCTTTAGTTCTACCTTCTTTAAATAGTCTTTTTGTCTTGAAATGCAGGCTTCGGTCATTGACCCTGCAGATATTGCTGGACTTGAATATGCACTAGATAACCACAAAGTCAGTATTCGTAATTTCGTACACGTTTGAATCCAACTTTATCGCTTCTATGCAATTAGTTACAAAGGAGTTAATGTATAGATATGGTTTTATGTTGCAGGTTAGTCTTTTCTTCACCGAGTCACCAACCAACCCATTTCTAAGATGCGTTGACATTGAGTTAGTTTCAAAGCTGTGCCATGCTAAAGGAGCTGTGGTTTGCATTGATGGAACATTTGCTACCCCTCTAAACCAGAAGGCTCTTGCACTTGGTGCTGACATTATTCTACACTCTGCAACCAAATTTCTTGGTGGTCACAATGATGTAAGCCTTTATTTTTGAGCTAATCCGATATTTTCACTATCAATGAGAATAATCTAGCATGCATTTTTTTTTCAGGTGCTTGCTGGCTGCATTAGTGGTACTACTGAAATAATTTCTCAAGTCCGTAACGTGCATCATGTTTTAGGTGGCACTCTCAATCCTGTAAGTATCCGCTATGCCTGATTTTCATTATTAAAAACATCTTGCTTGACATTACTAAGGGTCTCTTTTTTATGTCAGAATGCCGCGTATCTAATCATTCGAGGAATGAAAACGCTGAAGCTACGTGTACAGCAGCAGAATTCCACTGCGCAGAGGATGGCCGAACTTTTAGAGGCACATCCTAAGGTACTTACGTTGCCACACAAGAACACTATCTTAAAAGAGTTCAACATGTTCATGTTTTTTCTATATTTTCAAGCAATCAATGCTTTTAATATGCGTAGAAGAACTCTTAGAATAAAATACTAGGAAATTACAAAGACGATTTGTGAGGGTTTCTTGCGTTAAGAATACACTTTGGGAAACCTTTGACCTTTTCAGTCAATTTGACATGATAATTCTTTTAGCTAATTTTAAGTGTCAAGAGCTAAAACATAACCAGAATCAGCCTATTCATAAAAGAAATACTGGACCGAAGATGATCTAATGCTGAGATTTATATGCAAATTCTACAGGTGAAACATGTCTATTATCCAGGCTTGAAAAGTCATCCGGAGCACGAACTTGCTAAGAAACAGATGATTGGTTTTGGTGGTGTTGTCAGTTTTGAGGTCAACTCTAGTCTTTTCCGCTCCATCTTTAACTTTGCTTCCTTTTGAAGTTAGTTAACCTTTTTCGTGTTAAACTTTAGGTTGACGGTGACTTAGCGACCACCATTAAATTTGTCGATTCTCTAAAGATCCCATATATTGCACCATCTTTTGGTGGCTGTGAAAGCATAGTGGATCAGCCAGCCATTATGTCTTACTGGTCAGTTTATCTTCCTGTCTGCATATTATACTGAACCCGCATAACTGTGCATTTAGTTTGGATAATGGTTTTGTTAACAGGGATCTTAGCCAAGCAGAGAGGGCCAAATACGGGATACTGGACAATTTGGTTCGCTTCAGCTTTGGAGTCGAGGACTATGAGGATCTGGAAGCTGATGTTCTTCAGGCTTTGGATGCTATATAATAGACGTGATTTGCCTGCGTGGTTGTTTGTTGTTTTTATGATTTCCTGTTAAATGCTGTTCTTGCATCATGATCAATTGATCGATGGTTGTTTGTAGCCGAATACCTTTTGAGTGCTCCTACTATCATTCTGTTTTTGACATTCTAATAAGTTACATAAAGCAATTCAAAAGCAAGATTTCATTCCATTTATCGCTGTTTCAAGATTCGCCTGCTTTGAAACCAATCAAATTAGGCATCCTTTAATTTGGCGGTTTCAAGTTTTTCTAAAATTTTCTCAAATCATTTTGAAAACCATCAAAGTTGGCAGCTATTTTGAAAAGTATAGGACCTGTTTTTGAAATGAAAGCTTGTGTTGGTTTCTCAATTGCACCATGAATCAACAGCTAGAACGAATGTGTAAATGAACAAACGAGAAACTTGTTTGTGTTGGCTCCTTTATCCAAACGAACATAAAACCTTGTTCTGCTAGTGTTCTGTGTTCGTTTGCTTAATAGATAAACGAACTTTCCATTGAATGGTTGGATGAACATTTGATTCCTTTAAAGCGCTAGATATGCAAGCTCATTGTTGACCTGAGAAACCGAAGGTTAACTTGTTCATTTGCCCATACATGGTGCGATTTATCTGGCCATCGATTGTGGTTCTTTTATTGTTTAGTTATTCAATCCATGGTTGAGCTATGAAAACCACATGCATTGTCTTCAATAATTCTTTGATCGGTTTTCTTTGCTTTTTATTTTTTATTTTTTGAAGATTCTTGTTTATTTATAATTTAAGAATGAAGAATACGAAGATTTATCTTTAGCATGTGTATCACATTATTTTAGTCACTAACAAAATGGGTGATTTTAACAATGTGTGACCAAGAATGACATAACATAGCGTTTATTCAGAAGTTGCTTTTTAGACACAGAAGAAAACACAACAAATAGTGTTTCAAATTCTAAGCTTCTTCGTAGTTTGTTTACAAGTTACAATTTTGTTAACCCGCTAATCCGGCACTCTGAATAAAAATCTAAACATATTAAATTAATTTAGTTATAAAAATTAATTAAAAAAAACGAGACCTAACCAAAACCGTAAAGATAACCATAAGCATAAAATAAATCACCAAGGGGGTAGGGCACTCACGACTCACGGCAAGGGGGAGTGCGACAACACCACCACCCCTCCCTCGACTACCCTCTAAAACTTTATCATTCGGCAACAAGTAACTGATCAACAACACATATTTTGATGATTTTGGGTGTGATTTTGACATGTATAAAAAGGGATTGGCTGAGGCTCGACAACTTTGCTGTGAGTACCCCGACCCTCCTAAGATTCTAAAGAACATAGAAGCAATTAAAACAATTAATTATGAAGTTAATCAACAGATTTTTGAATCCAATCTAAATCTCCACAATCAAATAATCTGTTCCAGGTCACATGATACAGACCATACCTTTGCTCATTAATAATATTATTATATAATAATAAAAAATAATTATTGTTATTATGAGTTTCTGGTGGTGCACCCCTCTTCTTCAAAACCAACTGATTCAATGGCACCTTTGTTTCCATAATTCATCTGTTTCTTTATTATGGCTACTTCTCCTCCTCAGGTTAATTCTTCTGTTTTAAAATCATCTTCTTGACCTTTCAATTGTGTTTATATTTGATGATACATTGACTTATATAATCATGTTAGAATGTTGCTGCAAGCAGTGTTGCAAAACAAGGCCCGAGTTGATCGATTACTCCCCGAGTACTCGCTCCAGGGTAGGTCGCGGAGCACGAGTACTCCTCGCATAGGCCGATTTGAGCCCCAAGTACTCCCCCGATGAGTACAAGCCCAAACCAAGTTTTGCAACACTGGCTGCAAGGTTTAGGAGCTAAAATTGCGTATTGGAATTGGGAATTAAGTAGAAATTATTCAAATTTAGGGCTTCAACTTTCAAAAGTTCTAAAATTTTCTAGTTTTAGTGTTTGGAATTTTGATTTTTATAGAGGAAACTGTCAAGAGTGTGGAAAAATAAGTGAAAAAATGCTGTTTTTCGCTAAATAATTATGTGATTATTATTAGTTACTTATTATATTATGGGTTTGGGTTCTACTCTTGGTTTTAAAAAGCGCGAAGCGCACAAAAGCGACAAGGTCTGAAATCGAGGCGCAAAGCGCAAATCGTAAAAGCGGTGGGCTTTTCGTACTCGTGGCGCAAAGCGATTATATAAATTTTTTTTATATATCCTATAAGTTTTTAGCATCTCTTATCCAAAATATAGATATAAATAAGGTTTATATTAGATTTAACTTAAATGTACAACCTTTTTTTAGCTACATGTATAACACTTTGAAGCACAAAAACACCCCATGTACAAGAAGCACGCGCCTCAGGGGGATTTGTTTTCCAAAAAAGCTCGCTTTTCTTGCGCTTCTTGTACAGTGTACGCCTTATGTCACACAAAGCGTGGGCTTTGCGCCTAGGGGCGCCTCGCGCTTGAAACCAAGGTTCTACTAAGTGAGAGCTTCAAAACGAACCAAACTGTGTCCGAAACGGAGCTATGATACATTAGATACCAATGCTCTTAGTTCTGTGTTTGTAATGTTCAAGAAATGTAGTATGAATAATGGGTAGGAACTTGTACATAAGAGCAGAGTCGTCTCCGAAAATCCAGGGGCCAGGGCGAGTAGAAAAACTACTTAAAAGATTTTTTCTTTTTTTGAAAAATTATATTAAATAGCTTAACTATTATAAAAAAAAAAAATCGATATAAATTGTTTTTTTATTTTGAAATTTCGGGCCCTGGGAGAGCGGTTCTTGTGCGGTCGCCTACCCTATCCCTCCTCTGGGTCGGCCCTGCATAGGAGTTGGGTGGAACGTTGAAGTGGTATATAAGTAGGACCCCTCGCCGGTCTCTGAAGGCATGTTCCTAAGAAAATTTTCATATATTAGGTAACGGTGTTCGTATAGCAAGAACATATTCTCATTGATCTGCTGAATGATGTGGTGTTTTCTTATTATTGCTTCACCAAGACTGATTGTGTAGGATTCTGCAGGATTCATCAAGCAGGAGGGTAGAGATTTCTAATGTTACAAACGATCGGTTTAATCATCTCTATTCTCCTTTAATAGATGACAAGAAGGCATGTTATCATGATTCTTGATTGTAGTCCCTATTAATAGAGGTATATTATTAAGTTTTGTCCCATTCATCTTCTTTTATGCAGAGTAGACCGGTAACTCATACCGTAAGGTCACATGGGATTGCGGTGGCAAGGACTCATATGTATGATTGGTTGATTCTTATACTATTGGCGGTTATGATGGCTGTTTTAAACATTATCCATCCCTTCTACCGTTTTGTTGGAAAAGACATGATGACTGATCTTAAGTATCCGTTGAAGGATAACACCGTTCCGCTGTGGGCTGTTCCTGTGAGTCCTCTTTTCATATTAATCTAGAGGCTGTTTGAATTTGCATTTTCAAAATGGTTATGTTATTGTTTGCTTGGTTTTAAAAAGCGCTAGGCGCACAAAAGCAATGAGGTCTAAGCACATCGCGTGAAGCGCAAAAAGCGTGGGATTTTCGTACCCGAAGCGCACACTAATTATATAATTTTTTTTATATATCCCATATATATTCCATGAGTTTTTAGCTTCATTTACCCAAAATATAGCTATAAATAAGGTTTTTATGTGATTTTACCTATATGTACAAGCCAAAAACACCAAGCTACAACATTTTTATGCATAAAAAATACCCTGTGTACGTGAGGCGCGCACTTCAGGTGAAAAACGACTGAAATTTTGACAAAAAAGTGCCTGAGGCGCGCGCCTTTGGGAAAAAGATAGGCGTAAAGCCCTGAGGCGCGCTTTTTAAAACCCAGATTGTTTGATAATCAAATATTGTTTGGATGTGTTTCTGTTTAAAGTTATCAGCATATGTTGAGTGTTTGGCAAATTCTAATTAATGAGATATCAGAAACACACTCATAGACGTTTACAAAGCTCGAATTGATACAAAATTAGCATATGGTTTAATCTTTATTATCAGGTGTATGCAGTGTTGTTTCCAATGGCTGTGTTTATTGTCTTCTATCTACATAGAAGAGATGTCTATGATCTTCATCATGCCACATTAGGTGAAAAAAGTTAATATATGAACTTTCCATATATGCCCTTGATTTAACGAACCTAGCTGATTCTCGTTTGTTACAAACGACAGGGCTTTTATTTTCTGTTATGATAACTGGAGTCATAACCGATGCTATAAAGGATGCAGTTGGTAGACCTCGGCCTGACTTCTTCTGGCGTTGTTTCCCAGATGGAAAAGATGTATGCTGTGTTAGATTATTGTTTTGTTTCATGTATTATCTTGTCTTTTTCAAAGATTGCAATGCTTTTTACTAGGATTGCGTCGTATTCTTCAGCTTTATGATCAATTGGGAAACGTTATATGTCATGGCGATAGCAGTGTTGTAAGAGAAGGCCACAAGAGTTTCCCGAGTGGACATACTTCATGTAAGCAACAAAATCTACATGATTCAAAATACTTATCGTAAAATGGGTGGGTCGGATATATCAGTCAAATGTAGTTGCTTTTTTGTTCCGGTCATAACGGGTCAAGTTTGGTTAACCTATACACTTCAAGTTTCACAGTCGAAACAAATCCAAAAACTCAGTCAACGACTGATTTTCTGAACTTTGTGGATTTATTGCAGGGTCGTTTGCTGGTCTTGGATTCTTGTCCCTCTATCTATCTGGAAAAGTAAGAGTGTTTGACCGTAAAGGCCATGTTGCAAAGCTATGCATCGTCCTTTTACCTCTACTTTTTGCATCACTTGTTGGCATTTCTCGTGTAGACGACTATTGGCACCACTGGCAGGACGTTTTCGCTGGAGGTCTTATAGGTAAATTTACACTCGTTTCAAGAACCCTTTTTTGATCAGTTGTCGACGTAGCAGTGGCGGATCTAGAAATGGATTTCAGTAGTAATGTTTTTCATTTTTTTCATTTTAGTAGCAACGTTTTCCAAATTTCGTAAAAAATAACCAAATTTTTCCACGACGCACGCGAAGTTGAGCAGCAACGGACGCGGCACCTAGTTAAACACTAGGTCCGCCCCTGCGACGTAGTAAACTAGTGTAAGTTGGATTCGAACCTGATACCTCTGCTAGAGAGGAACCAAACGCTTATCGTTTCATTTGGAGAACTTAACATTTGCATGTTTTTGTTTGCAGGTAGTACTATGGCCACGTTTTGCTATTTGCAGTTTTTTGCACCACCCTATCATGCCGAAGGTATCATTTGACATTTCGACATTAACCCGTTTTCTTCATTGGAACTCGTCGTCGACCGTTGTACTTGTTATCATTTTACATATTATTGTTGCAAGTTTCATTTTTGCATCTCTTGAATACTTGTGAAGGCTGGGGACCGTACGCATTTTTTCGTGCGCTAGAAGATCCGGGACTCTCTGCTGCTCGAACCGACGTGCTTGAGTCTTCATTCAACAATTCCTGTTTGACAATCGATGATCCAGAATCTGTTATTAGGTAGCTATTTCCGTATTTAGAAAGCTTAATATTAATGTTTGATCATTGTTTTTAACAAGATTTGTTTGGCTTGAAAACATTTTACCATATAACAATAACCAACAGAAGGAACACTAATATTATTTTATTTTTCGACATCGGTCCCAATCCAACTTGAACCACTTTCTTTCGATACGTCTCGTGTCTTCATAAGCTCCCTTATGTCAACAACCCGGTCCCATCTCCCCGCATCTGCTAAAGTATTCGATAACGCAACATACGCCCCGGGCCTACTATCACTACTCAACTTAAAAAGCTCGTTGGCTGCGACACTTGCCATCTCGACATCACCATGTAACCTACATGAACTGAGCAGTGCTGCCCAAACATCAGAATTCGGCTTTTCGGGCATTGACATTACAAACCGCAATGCTTGATTTAGCCGTCCTGCTCGACCCAGAAGATCAACCATACACGCATAGTGTTCCATGTGCGGTTTCATGGAGTAATCTTTCTCCATGATGTTAAATATTTCCAGCCCTTTAGCTACCAGCCCAGCATGCCCACAAGCCGAAAGTGCGCCTAGAAAAGTGACATGATTCGGTCTGATACGATGGACATTTTGCATTTGACTAAACAGATTGAGCGCTTCACTTGGATCACCATTCTTTCCATACCCATCAATCATCGACGTCCAAGAAAACACGTTCTTTACAGGCATTTCATCAAAAACTTTCCGCGCATCTTCAATCCTCCCGCACTTGGAATACATGTCGATAAGCGCACTTCCCATTTTGACATCGGTTGCAAAATCCGTCTTCATGAGTTGACCTTGCACCTGTTGACCAACTTCAAACGCTGATAACAATGAACACGCTCCAATGACACTCGCAAATGTAGACATGTTAGGCTTAAAATCCAATCTTTGCATACTTATGTACACCTCAATAGCCTTCTTAACAGTCTCAACCGATTTACTATACCCTTCAATCATCGCGTTAAACACCACCACATCTTTCACACCCGTCTTGTCGAATATCTCCTCAGCATCTTCAACCAAACCCGCTCTCATGTATCCGGATATCATAGACGTCGAACAAACCACATCCTTTTCCATCATGAAATCAAACACACTCCTAGCATAATCAACCCTCCCACATTTCACATAAGAATCCACCAAACCAGTGGAAAGCACATCATCCACCACAACATAAGATTTCACAATCTGGGCATGAACCTCCTTCCCAATTCGACATCCAATCGGCATTACACCGTCACTACAAGACGCCTTCAAGATCATTGAAAACGTATACTCGTCCGGCCTCTCATCACACAAAACAAGCCTCCTAACCATACTTAAAGACTCACCCACTTCATTATGTTTTAAATAGCCCGCGATCATGTAGTTATACGCGGTTAGAGTTCGTTGAGGCATTTCATCAAACACTTGGCGTGCGTGCACCAAACAAGAGGATTTTAAATGGAGGATCAAAAGTTTTATAAAGATGTTTGTGTTGGGTTTGAAACCGGTTTTGATGATGTGGGTATGGATCTTTTGGCCGTGATAAGGGGTGTCTGAGTTTATATAACTCTGTAGGCTTAGTGAGAGGGAAGTGGCGGTCAAGGGATAGAGTTGACCATAGGTGATACTATCAGTTGACATCAATGAGGTTATTGAAGAGGTTCTGACCATAGGTGATACTGTCAAACAATATTATTTGGTTCGATTATTCATTATTGAGTATAGCAGATATCAAACATTTTAAAGGAGGTTCAGAACTTTCATATTCTTATTCAAACAATATTAAAAAAATACACGTGGCCTATAGTAGTGTTGATTTATAACCTAATCAAGAAGTACAGAGATCATTGTTACCAGTTGCGAAGCTTGACCCGAATGTTCGGGGGGTCGGAAGTCACTAGTTTAGGGGGGTCGAAAACAAGTTTCGGGGGTCGAAACCCTATATTTCCAAAATTTTCTATACGAATACTATATAATCGGAACTTCTGCGCGAAAATTCGGGGGGATCGGCCGCCCCCTCCCACCCCAACTAAGCATCGCCCCTGATTGTTACCTAATATAGACGTGCAGCAGGTCGAGGTAGATAGGGACGGTAGCTGGCGCAGTGCTCATCGGGGCTGGTGGGTTGGGCAATGGTCGAGGTAGACGGGGACGCTGGCTGCTGGCAGTGGGGGATCTAGTAATAAAATCTAGGGGTAACATTCAAAAAAAAAATTTTTTTGCCGTAGTTTCATATAATGTAAACGAAACAAAGATAACAACACGATAATAAATAAAGTTAAATAAATACCTAGTAGATTTCTCCTCTTCGGTTTTTGAACGCTTGAAATCGAGCCATTACATCATCTTCTTTCACCTTATCAAAAGTATCCCTTTTGACCGCACAAATTAGAGCATTGTTCAAATACTCCTCACCAATTCGATTGCGTAGATCCATCTTGATTAGCTTCATTTTAAAAAAGCATCTTTCAACGATTGCGGTTGCAACCGATAAACCAACACTACCACTAAACAAGTAACAATATAAGAGGGGCGCACGGCGGCAGGGGCACTCAGGTAGGGAGGGTAGCCTGGTCCTTGGACTTGGAGAGTTGGAGTTGATAAAGGGTAAAGGACTAAAGGGTTTAAATGTTTCCTCATTTTTTTTTCTTTCTAAACAAGCTAGGGAAGGGAAGAAGGGAAGGGTTGGGTCTTTGGGCTTGGGCTTTTTAGTAGTTAATAATTGGGTTGGGCACTTGGGCTATTTAAAAATTCAAAATAAAATGACTTAGTTATAAGGGTTGAGTTTAGAGAGCATTTATTAAAATTTCGCTTTGGATGTAAGTTTTTGTATAATTCATTTAAGGGGTAACAAAAATATTATCCATTGGGTAACATGAATTTTTTTAAGGGGGTAACAAAAAAAATATTTTATGGGTAACATTTTATAAAAAGCGTAAAAAAAAATTCCACTTCACCCGGAAAATTGAGGGGTAACGGATGCACCCCTACCCATATGCTACCTCCGCCCCTAGCAGCTGGTCAGGGTTTGTGGGATGGGGGAGCAGCGGTGTGATGGTGGTAGTGGCTACTCACCATATATCATGAGGGTGTTTGGGATACCCTAAAAGTGCTTTTTATCAAAATTGGACCAAAACACATAAATATTACAAGCGTGAAATATTACAATTATACAAACACGTTGAACTAAACATATAAAGAGAAAGTATACGGTACATATTTACCTTACGTGAGAAGTGTAGAAAGTCATCATATTTTTCCACCTGTCAATTTAACAAAACTACGATTAACGTAATTAAACCCAATTGTAGTTAAATTCTAGGGCAAATCAGACATTATACGTATAACTGATTTATGTAAATCATGTTCTATATACGGTTTCGATTTATAATTATGTTTTTTTATTTTGAAATCCGAATTTTAATTATACAACTTCAATCGATCACATTACGATTTCATAATGCTCTGTTTTCTTAAAACAAAAAACAGAGCATCATACTTAAAAAATCAAACGCACGTACATACCAAAAAAATCAAACACAATTGTTTCAAACTCATATATGGTGATGATAAAAATAATGTGCGTTTGTTTTAAACGCACCTTATCCAAAACATTCGTGCGTTTAATTATGAATCTTATCCAAACAATAGATGCGTTTATATATTCAACTTATCAAAACATACGTGCGTTTAATCAAATCTCGGATTCTTCAACGGTGGCTTTTGTCGTGACTCATCATAATAATAAGGAATATGGTGCTTCACCGTAGACGATGACGGAACAGGTTCATCGGAGTACAGTTACGTTAGAAAACACCATAAGCATGAAGTTAGAGACAATCAGTGCAGTTCGTCTCTTGTTAAACACATTAAAGCGCTTGTGCATCTTGTAAGATCAGTTACCTCATGATTAATAACACGTATAATTTCTATTCACTTGAATTGTTTGCAATACAAAGAGTTGATGTACATTTATAGATACAGAGGACAATAACTACAGTCAACCATAGCATAAATGGTGGAGAAAATTATTCTCCCTAATAATGCTAGTTAATATGTGCTAGTTAATATGGTTGACTAAGACTCCCCCTCAGTTTGAGCGGGGTTGATGACAGACGGTCAAACTGGCACGGAAACTTTCGAAAAGCTGGCGTGATAATCCCTTTGTAAAAATATCCGCGTACTGGTATGAGGACGGTACATGAAGAACACGCACTTGACCGAGTTGAACCTTCTCCCGTACGAAATGGATATCAAGTTCCACATGTTTGGTTCGTTGATGTTGAACCGGATTTGCTGTCAAGTAAACCGCCGAGATGTTATCACAATAGACAATAGTGGCTCGAGTGATTGGCATATGTAGTTCAAGAAGTAAATTTCGAAGCCACGTTGTTTCGGCAATGGCATTGGCCACGCCTCGATACTCTGCCTCAGCACTGGAACGAGATACGGTGGGCTGTCGTTTGGATGACCATGAGAGAAGGTTAGATCCCATATATACACAATAACCGGACGTTGATCTGCGTGAGTCTGGGCATCCGCCCCAGTCCGCGTCTGAATAAGCAGTTAACGAAAGGGACGTGCTTGGAGTCAAGCGTAAACCATAGTCACAAGTGCCTTGAATATACCGCAATATACGTTTAAGGAATGCGATGTGCGGTTCTCTGGGAGCATGCATAAACAAACAGATTTGTTGCACCGCATAGGTGATATCTGGCCTGGTGAAAGTTAAATATTGAAGTGCCCCGGCTAAACTGCGGTATAAAGTGCCGTCAGGAAGAGGTTGCCCGGAATCAGCACTTAACTTTGCATTAGTGTCAACGGGAGTGGAGCATGGCTTGCAATTTGTCATATTAGCACGGTGAAGAATGTCCTTTGCATATTGTGATTGCGACATGAATAGTCCTTGAGAATCCCGCTTTACTGAAATGCCCAAAAAATGATGAAGAGCCCCCATATATGTCATAGCAAACTCTCGAGAGAGCAAACTAATAATGTTTTTAAGCAAAGCTGCGGACGAAGCTGTCAAAATAATATCGTCAACATAAAGTAATAAATAAGCAATGTGTTCGCCATGGTGATAAATAAATAGCGAAGTGTCACATAGACTGCCTTTGAACCCGTGGGTTCTAATAAACGATGAAAAGCGACTGAACCAAGCCCGAGGTGCCTGTTTGAGTCCATAAAGGGACTTGCGTAGGCGACAGACATAGTTTGGCCGTGTTGTATCAACAAAGCCTGGAGGTTGGTGCATAAAAACCGTTTCCTGCAAGTCACCATGTAAGAAAGCATTTTTAACATCCAATTGGTTAATGTGCCATCCTTTTGAGATAGCAATGGAAAGGACCGTGCGAATGGTGGCCGGTTTAACAACCGGACTAAATGTGTCAGCACAATCAATGCCGACGGTCTGTGATTTCCCATTAACAACTAGTCGGGCTTTGTATTGATCAAGAGAGCCATCTGCTTTAAATTTATGTCTAAAAAGCCACATACACCGGATTATTGGATGTGATTGAGGTCGAGGAACCAAATCCCAAGTACCATTATCTATTAATGCTTTATATTCGCAAGTCATGGCATGTTGCCAATTTGGGTCGGCCAAGGCCCGGAGGTGGGAAGTGGGAATGGGTGAAATAGTGGGTTGAGTAGTAGTGGCGAGGTTATATTTTGGATTGGGTTTGGTGATGCCCTCTTTTCCGCGCGTGGTCATATGATGAGTGTTAGCGGGCGGCACTGGTGCGGGTGGTGAAGGATGGGTAGAGGTTGTTGGGGCGGTTTGGGTTGTTGGCCCAGTTTGGGTTTGTGTAGAAGGGTTGGGGATTAATGATTGGGTGGATGAGTGATGGGCCGAGTATTGAGGTGAGAAGGATGGGTGGGCCGAGGTGTTGGTTTGGGCTGAGGATGATGTTGGGGGATGTGGGGGTGTAATGTGGGGCGGGTTTGGTTGGGCAGTGGGTTGTGGGAAGTTGTAGGTCATATTTGGTTGTGGGTCATCATCAAGGAAGGTATATGTGGAATTGGTGTTGGTCTCGGCAAAAGGAAAGGAGGATTCATCAAAGTCTACGTGACGAGAAATATGAACCTTACCGGTTGAGGGATCAAGACATCGATAGCCACGAAAGTTTGGCGGGTAGCCAAGAAAAATGCACCGGTGAGATCGGGGAAGGAGTTTGTTGTGTTGAGTGGCTGATTCATTGGGGAAACATGCGCATCCGAAGACACGAAGATGGTCATATGTGGGGTGGCATAGGTATAATGCGAAAGTTGGGGTGTTGAAGTTTAATCTTTTTGTGGGTAGGATATTATGGAGATAAGCCGCTGTGTGGAGGGCTTCCACCCAAAAGGTTGGGGGAATGTGGGCATGAGTAAGAAGAGCCCGTATAATGTCATTTAGGCGTCTTATCATGCGTTCGGAGCGGCCATTTTGAGATGAAGTTTGTGGACAAGAAAAACGGAAGGTGAGGCCATTTTGGGAGGCAAAGTGGTGAAATGCATTGTTATCAAATTCTCCCCCTAGGTCACATTGAAAAGCTTTGATGTTTTTGTGAAATTGGGTTTGGATATGTTTGTGAAATTTTTTGAAAGTTTCAAAAGTTTCGGATTTAAATTTTAATGGGTGTACCCATACAAAATTAGAATAATTATCAACAAGGACCATATAGTATTTGTAAGCGGCATTACTAATGACGGTGAGGTCCATAAATCACAATGAATAATATCGAAGGGTGCAAAAGTAAATGAAGTAGAATCACCAAACGGAAGCCTTTTACTGTTTGACAAGTGACATGAGTCACAAAAACCAAAAGAGTCCTTATTACATGAAATATTAAAATTACTAGAAAGAAATTGCAAGACTTGAGAGCATGGGTGGCCTAAACGATCGTGCCACTTATTTGATGATGTGGACAAAAGGACTTGAGTTGGTGGTGTGAAAGGGTAGAGATCCCCGGTTCTATCATGGCGCGAAAGATGATGTCCAGTCTTGAGATCCTTCAAAGTAAAACCGTTAGGATCAAATTCAATAGAAACAAGATTGTCACGTGTAAATTTTCTAACTGAAATGAGGTTTTTAACAACGGTTGGTGCATATAGAATATTGTTTAGGTTGTAGGTATGGTCATTGGTTGTGTGTGAGCCATGGCCCGAACCCAAAATTTGCAACGATTGACCATTTCCTACAAGTATATTAGTATTAACAGATTTAGATAAATGGGAAGTGATCTGACCTGGATCAGCAGTGACATGAGATGAAGCACCCGTGTCCATGTTCCATGTAGGATCGGGCTGGTTCAAGGTAAGGGTGGACAGGGCCGCGCCAAGTTCCGTGGGCTGAAGAGCGTCAACCGGTGGGCCAGAATAGTTGGGAGGGGCTGAATAATTTGTTGGTGGGCCAAACTGGTACGAGTGTGGAGACTGGGCCACAAGGCCGTAGCCCTGGGCCTGCTGTGGGGCACCCGATTGAGTTTGGGAGTGGGCAGATTGATTTGTGGGCTTGGACCAGTTGGGTGTCCAGGGTGAGTGGGCCGGATAGGGACAAGGAGGGGGTGTGGGCCACCAGTATGTTTGGTTTTGTTGTGGGCCGTAGGAGGGTGTAGTGTTTGGGCCGTAGGAGGTGTTTGGAGGGTATTGGTAGGGTGTTCCAGTGGGTGCATTGGGGTAGTAAGAGGAGCGTCCACGGCCACCGTAGGCGTTGCCACGGCCTCCACGGTAACCGTTTCGGCCACGACCACGACCACGTGGTGGCGGACGGGTTTGGTTTTGGTCATAGTGTTGAGCGGGATTGTAGGAAGGCGGTGGAGTTGGGTTTGTGTTGGGTGTTTGGTGTTGGGTGGGATTGTTGGAAGGAGGTCCACGTGGAGCGGTGAGAGCAGTTTGTTGGCGAGCGGCTTGGCGGCGTTATTCCCTTTCAACCATGTCCCGAGCCTCGTCCCACGAAGCACTGGATTGAGTTATGAAAGCGGCAGTGGTGTCGTACTCTTGTGGAAGACCTTGAACCATTTGTAGCACAAGCCGGGACTCGGGAATGGGCTGATCCACATCCTTCAGTTGTTCGGCTATGTCTTTGAGTTTTTGAAAATAGTCATTCAACCCGGCGCATGAGGAGAGCGTGGTTGTGGTGAACGCATGAAGCAAGGACGATGCACGGGCATTCTTATTGTTGTGAAAAATGGACTTCAGTTTGTCCCATGCTTCTTGTGCCGTGTTGACGTCGTCAAGAACACGAGCCCAATAGCCATCGGATAGTGTCCCGTAAATCCATTGGAGGACAACGGAATCAATTTTCATCCAAGAGTCGTAACTCTCGTCTGTGGGATCCGGAGGACCGGTACCATCGATGTGGTCTAACACATCGTAACCTTTGGCATGGAGCTTGAAAAGCTTCACCCAAGAAGAGTAGGAGACCTTCTCGCCATCAAGCATTCATACTTTGGTTTGAATGTTCGTTACGGAGTAAACAGGATGAAGGTTCTTGTGGTCGGTCGAAACCGGTGTGGTGATGTTTGTTTCTCTGTCAGTCATGATCGGAATCGGAAAGAAAAAAAAATCGGAGGTTTGTGGGTGGCGAGGAGGTGTAGGCAATTATGGCTTTGATACCATAATAACACGTATAATTTCTATTCACTTGAATTGTTTGCAATACAAAGAGTTGATGTACATTTATAGATACAGAGGACAATAACTACAGTCAACCATAGCATAAATGGTGGAGAAGATTATTCTCCCTAATAATGCTAGTTAATATGTGCTAGTTAATATGGTTGACTAAGAATGATGTCTAAAATAATTGATGCGTTAGAGACAATCAGGTAGTGTAATGCAGTTCGATTCCAATTTGTTGTCTCTGTTTTATCTCGCAAAACAGAGGATGGTTGTTTTCTGTTATTGAAAATTTGACAAGATTTGATTGAGCACTTGAACAAAGGATCTGTTTGAAGGAGATGATATGCATCAATAAGTCTCTTTTGTCCCACATGTTGGTTTAATCCTAGTTTGGATGAAAAGTGAAAGAAACCAAAAGTTGAAGGGTCGTTATGATAATTCTTAGTGAATTAAATTAGAGATAAATGTTAGTTTAGGGTTGGGTTATTCTACAAAGGCTACAAAAAATGAGAAGGGTGAGAAGCCACTATAAATTACATGTGTCCAAAGGATTAACAAGTGGGAGGGGTAATTTTGTCAAAAAACATATGCACATGCAACTCACATGCCATTTCCACCTTCATTTTTAAATGCCCGTAACTTTTTTATACGTCATCCGTTTTAAAAAAAAAATTATACCATAAAATTGAGCGTCTTTTTATCTTTAATATGAGTACCAAATTGCTATACTTTTGAAAAAAAATTTCAAAACCCACTTGCGTAAGACACAATGGAATGTAAAACACAATGAACACCAATTAAATATAGGGTATAAAACACAATCAAGAGTTTAGTAAAACACAATGGACGACATACTAAAGACACAATGAATAGAAGACTAAAACACAATGAATACTTTTGAAAAAAAAAGTTGAAAACCCAGTTGCGTAAGACATAATGGATGACATACGAAAGACACGATGAACAGAAGACTAAAATACAATGAATACTTTGAAAAAAAAAAAAGTTAAAAACCCAAATGTGTAAAACACAATGGACGACATATAAAAGACACAATGAACAGAAGACTTAAACACAATGAATAATAGACTCTACACAATGAACAACATAATAAAACACAATGCGCATCTAAATACAAAACTAATTTGCATAAAACACAATTAAAAGCATACTAAAAACACAATGGACAAAGTTAAATTATGTGTAGACTAAAAAATCATAAATAACATATTTATAAAGCACACATGCATAATATAACACAATGAACGAGTAGAAAGACACAACGGAGAAGAAAACTCATTTAGCACAAAAAAAATATTCCAATTTTAATGTAGCAATGTGGTACTCATATTAAAGATAAAAAAACGCTCGTTAATATGGTGAAATTTTTTTGAAAAAAAAAATGTCGTATGAAAAAGTTATAGACGTTTTAAAATGATGGGGGGAATTGACATGTGCATTGCATGTGGAGAGAGAAAGTCAACAAATGTGTTTTCCCTTTATGCCCTTCCTCTAATTTATTATTTATTCTTTTCAAACAAACTAATCTCAACCCTTCAAATATATGATCAATGGATCACAATCCTTCTCACCCTTCCTAGAAAAAGTGTTTTGTGTATTTGATCCTAACCCTGTTAGTTTAATTAAATAGTTTTAGATAATTATTTGAGTTTTAGTATTGGTTTAGGAAATGTTGTTTAGGTTTAGAATGTTTTATGTGTGGTTTTTGATTTCTTAGTGAAAAAAGACTTTGTGTCTAATATTGTTTTTCGTTTTTTTATCGTGATCGATCCTATTGGTTCCAACACCACAGATTTCACCACACTTCTAGAAGAATCATAAATGGTGTTTATATATTGAACTTAACAAAACAAACGCACGTGTATTGATTAATGTGCGTTTTTATTAAAATAGGGATAATTCTAACTTCTAAGTGTGTTTGAATTCTAACGTCTAAAATTTACAACGTGCGTTTGTACGTATTAGTGGGGTGCCCGCGCGTTGCGGCGGGAGCACAACATTTACTAAAAATGAAAAAAACAACAAACATAAATATGTGATGATAAATGCAAACAAGGGTAGGGCACGTGTCATATGGTCTTGTTGCCTGTTACATGAGACAAAGAAGGATATCATAGACCCATCATGAAGGCTTGACACGATGACCAAGCTTCGATATGCGTGTAAGTTTTGATTAACATATAGTAGTGTAAGGTTGGACAAAGCATTTTAGGAATTCTCTATGTCTAACTCTTATAGTAATGTATGTATAACTATTGTCCACGTCAATTGAGGAGAAAATGTTAACCATTGTATATTCCACAAGTAAGGAGAAAATTTAAACTATTATATTTTCTACATCTTTAATTAGTTACTACTAAAGAGTTATTGTCTTTATTGTTTTGAATTATATAGTTTTATTATTTAAGTTTAATATTATTCAACTTAAACTACCGGCTCGATTATTATGAATTTATTTTTGATCTATTTTTTGCATTTTTTATTTTTATTCTTATGTTTATAAAAAAATTAACATAGTTCATTCATTGTATTACTCTACAATGTAGTAACCTTCCATCATTCCATGTTATGTTTATGTCTCAATTTATAGACATTGTTTAGGTTCATAATTATTTAACTTAAACTACCGGCTCGATTATTACGAATTTATTTTCATTTTATTTTTTACATTTTTTATTGTAACTTTCATGTTTACAAAACATAAACATAGTTCATTCATTGTTTTATTCTACAAGTACGTGGTAAGCTTCCTTCATTCTATGCCATGTTTATTTCTCATTTTATTATAAAAAGTCAAATGACATCGCCGGTTTAAATAATTAAAAATATATGACATTGATTAATCGGTCAATTTGCAAGTTGTTGCCTACAATATATGATATGTAATGAATGAGTTTTTTGTCAACCAACAACCCAGTTGTGCATACCACTATATAATCGTAAGATGTTATATATTGTATTCAGATCATAAGGATATTTTGTAGTTTTTAATTGCAAAAACTTTTTTTTATAACAACTCTTAATAGTTTTCTATACATTAACCTATGAGTAAGGTCATAGTATGGTCATGTTTCTCATGCATGATAGACCCAAACATATAAAACCATCTCACTCTACCATATCTATTAATTTTTCTATCTTACTTATCAATTTTATGAGCGACTATGATAGTTGCATGCATCAATATATTATTCGATTTCTTTTCTATGAACTTCCTAAATATAAAAATACAACCCTAGATATTAACTGTATAAAAGATTATAAAAACAACAAAGTATGGATTGGTTGGGGGCATAAACACATAATGTTTGCAAGAATATTGTTTTAATGGTGAACAAACGGTTACCTTAAGATCAGTACCCTATATTTCACAAAAATTTGAACGACCAAATATAACGTAACGGTTATCCGCAATATTCTCGTACATAAAATCCCTTATGAATCTGCAAAAACAAAAGAAAATAGTTCATTAGTTGTTTTCATGGTAGAAGGCAACTATAAGATATCAGTAAGAATAAGGCCTCATAAAGGTGCAAATTGAAGAAAGAAACAAGTGACAATTGTAACACCCCAACCGATGGCGGAATCATTGAGGTGCCACGTAGTGACGATTGTTCAAAAGCACATGGTACTAAAATGTAAATATTATTGAATAAATCAGAATTGTCTTACATGGAAATGGAAAATACATTGTCTAAATGAAATGTAAATATTGAAATAACTGAATTTAAATAAAGCATTAAATGTCTCTTGCTAAAGCACTAGATCAAACTGTACCTAAAACATGTACAAAAATAGGTTTGGTCAACATAAGAAATGTTGGTGAGCATTCCTAGTTTTGATATATATATATATATATATATATATATAGTAAGTTAAAAAGATATACAATTCAAGTGCATGCTACGGTGCAAATATGTAAACTATGTATCATACAAATGAGCGAAATCAACCCTGTGACTGTATAATGAACTGTATGAATGGTGGTGTACTCATCCAATAAATGGGTGATAACTTAACAATGGCCACGGATTCTCCGAGGAAAAAGGGGGAGAATCAATCTAGGCGGGTTGTCAATCCAAATAGCGCTATCCAATGTTAAGGTCGGCTTATACCATGTTAATGATTTCACTAAGTACAAATGTAATCCACATGTAATGTCTAAGCATAAAGCACGTTGTAAGCAATGCACATAGTACTAGAATTGTATTGTAAAAATGTAAACTTGTATTTGAAATTGTAATAGTGTACATGTAACACCCCAAAAGTGTATAAAAGCAAAAAGGGGTAGGAAATACTCACTGTTTACGTAATAGCTTGAAATTGAACTTGGACAACGAAATATGAGTTGGAATTATCCCAAAGAATCAACCTAAAGAATTTGATAATGTGTAAGGGAATAACTCTAGAATACATAAAATTCTAGGGTTTCGAATTGGGGATAAACGTTTATTTGATTAATAAGCAAATTGTTTATTAAATATAAGAAATTTAATAAATAAATAAATAAAAGTCTCTTTGTAAAATTTTAAGTTGAATATAGTCACAACATAAGATTTTGAGTATGAAAATAATTTTTATAAAATTATTTTCTCGAGAATAGAATATTTAATCTAATTATTTTAAATTGTCAAAATATGACATTAATATCTAAAAATATTAAAATTAAAGAATTTCTAAATTAAAAATTTTATTTTAGTTATAGATATTTAGAAATAATTTTATATAAAATTTTGGTGCAAAAATATTGAAAAATGAATTTATTATGATTAATTTATGATTAAAACTAACAAAAATTAATTAAAAATATAAACTAAACGGTTTTTCTGAAATAAAAATATTTTCTGGAATGTTTAAGAATATACAAGTTTAGGATAATTTTTGTGAGATTTAATAAAATCGTTTAGATATTTTTATAGAATTTAATAAATATAAATGAATAAACTAGTATTATTAATAAAATATATATTAAATAAATTATTTTTGAAAAACTAAAAATTGGATGATGAACTTTATCATTTGGAGATCATATGATAATTTTTGTAGAATTTAAAAACCATTTTTAGTATTTAAAAACTATTTTAAAAGATTTAAATATATATATATATATATATATAAATGTAAAAAAAATGTTTGTTGGTTATGGGAATCGAACCCGGGCCTCTGGCCGGTTCGGGTTTTATCACAAGCGTGGCCACCAACTGAGCCACACCCTGAGAACGAGTTATATTGGAATTAAATTGATTAAATAGATTTATTAGTTTAATGGTTAAATGAAAGAAAGAAAAAAAAATAAAAAAATAATTGATTCTCGTGGGAATCGAACCTGGCCACTGGCCGGTTCTGTTTTGCAACAAGGGAGGTAAACCAACTGATCTAGATCAGTTGGTTGTTTGATTTCTGTTCAAAAATACATAAATATACTAACAACGCTCAGTGTTCTTCCCCAAATATTATCAATTCGTGCCCTAATTTTCAAATCACCACAATTGGTGATCATTAGCCCCTGAATCTTTGGGGCTAATGATCACAAGGTGCCGAACACTAGAACCCACAAAAAAAAGAGAGCTTACCAATCCCGTAGCCGGTCTGCGAGTTCGACAAAGAAGACGCAAAGAAAACGATTAAAAGGCTTCAATAACAAGTTGTTTACAGAAATTGGAGATGGATAAGAGATTTTCGGCGATTAGTGATGGTCTAGGGGTGTTCAATTTATAGTATAAAGGTTGGATTGTAGATTTGGTAAGTTATTGATTATAGGTTGAAGATGACGCGGCAATTGGTGTATTTTTGGCATGAATGATGACGATTAAAGCTGTGAATTGACGCGTCTTGGTCAATGACAATCAACACCTTCCATAATCAGATCAATTAACGCGTTTTGTAGCTTGATTGATGATGATCCACGCGACAGTTGACTTTTTGTAGTCAACTGTTCAGTTTTAAGAATGGTATATAATAATTGAGATGGGATTCTAAACAGATAACATGGTGTAGCCCAATTGGTTTGATGTGTGTGTGTATGTAATGACTCGGCTTGGGACGCGGGTTCGAATCCCCGTCCCAAGCATTATTTTTTTACAAGGTTTTATCTATATTATTATTATTATTATCTTATATTATGATTAAACGAACCCGAATGTATCACAGAATATTTTTTTAATCGCTCGAGAAAGATGAAAATGTCACGTCTTATTAATTGTGGTATAATGTACATATAATTATAAGAAGAAATACAACGAAAAGTGACGGATGTCACAGCATCCCCTACTTTTAGAAATTTCGTCCCGAAATTCCTTCAAGTGGTACTCTCTGGAAAAAGATGAGGATACTTTGACATCATTTGGTCCTCACGCTCCCAAGTAAACTCTGGGCCTCGTTTGGATTCCCAACGAACTTTGACAATAGGAATTCGGCTTCGCTTAAGCGTCTTGACATCTCCATCCATAATCTCCACAGGTTTCTCTATGAAGCGCATCGATTCGTCAATCTGGATATCCTCTAAAGGAACATGGAGGTTATCTTCAGCCAAACACTTCTTAAGATTAGAAATATGAAACGTTGGATGGACATTATTGAGCTCTGGTGGTAAATCGAGCTTGTAAGCCACCTTCCCAACTCGCTCAAGGATCTTAAAAGGGCCTACGAACCGTGGTGCAAGTTTCCCTTTCTTTCCAAACCGAAATACACCCTTCCAAGGTGAAACCTTGAGAAGTACCATGTCTCCGACTTGAAATTCTAGAGGCTTGCGCCTTTGATCGGCATAGCTCTTCTGTCTGCTTCGAGCAACTTGTAAGTTCTCACGAATGCGAAGAATTTTGTCTGTCGTTTCTTGTATCAGTTCGGGACCGGTGATTTGTGTTTCACCAACCTCGCTCCAACACACAGGGGAACGACATTTGTGACCATAAAGTGCCTCGAATGGTGCCATATTAATACTGGAATGATAGGTGTTATTATACGAGAACTCAACCAAGGGTAAGTGCGTGTCCCAATTACCACCAAAGTCGATGATGCACGCTCGAAGCATATCCTCCAATGTTTGGATGGTTCGTTCAGTTTGACCATCCGTCTGCGGGTGATAAGCCGTGCTAAGATTCAGTTGTGTACCAAGTGCGGACTGAAATGTCTGCCAGAAGCGAGAAGTAAACCAGCTATCACGATCGGAAATAATGTCTAGAGGAATACCATGACGGCTGACAATCTCACTGATGTAAATCTTAGCCAGTTTCTCAGCTGTGTAGGTCTCACGAATGGGCAGGAAGTGAGCAGATTTGGTCAAACGATCGACGATAACCCAGATACTGTCATGTCCACGAGTGGTGCGTGGAAGTTTCGTGATGAAGTCCATAGCAATGTTTTCCCACTTCCACACTGGGATTTCTGGTTGCACAAGCAAACCAGATGGACGTTGGTGCTCAGCTTTGACCTTGGAACAAGTAAGGCATTTAGCCACATAAAGAGCTATGTCCTTCTTCATACCGGGCCACCAATACAAAGTACGCAGATCCTGATACATCTTATCTGCACCAGGGTGAATGGAGTAACGAGACTTATGGGACTCGTCCATGAGAAAGGTACGCAGGTTGTCACGATCAGGGATCCAAAGACGGTTCATGAAATAAAGTAAATCATTTTTGGTTTCCAACTGATTTTCGGCTCCACACGACATTTCTTCGTACATGTTGCCCTCAGTAACAGAGACATGTTGGGCTTCAATGATGCGGAGTTTGATATCAGACTGGACCTGAGCACAATAAAGCTGGGCATGACCTTTACAACTAAGGGCATCGGCTACAACATTTGCCTTGCCAGGATGGTAGCGAATCTCGCAGTCGTAGTCGTTTAACAACTCGACCCATCGTCGTTGTCGTATATTCAGATCTTTCTGGTTGAAAATGTGTTGAAGACTCTTGTGGTCAGTGAAGATCACACATTTTGTACCATATAAATAGTGCCGCCAAATCTTAAGTGCGAAGACGACTGCTCCGAGTTCAAGATCATGGGTAGTGTAATTTTTCTCATGGTTTTTCAGTTGTCGCGATGCATATGCTATAACCTTGCCTCGTTGCATAAGAACACAACCAAGACCTTGGTTAGAGGCATCACAGTAAACCACGAAATCCTCATTGCCGTCAGGTAAGGTGAGAATTGGAGCATCACACAGTTTCTGTTTCAAAGTCTGGAATGCTTCTTCCTGATTGGGTCCCCATACATATGGTTTATCTTTATGGGTCAAGGAAGTGAGAGGTAAGGCAATCTTGGAGAAGTTGAGAATAAATCGACGATAATAACCCGCTAAGCCAAGAAAAGAGCGAATTTCCGTGGGAGACTTGGGTGTAATCCAATTCTTAACAGCCTCAATCTTAGCTGGATCCACGTGTATACCCTTATCGCTGATAATGTGTCCCAAAAATTGAACTTCCTTAAGCCAGAATTCACACTTGGAGAATTTGGCATACAGTTGTTCATTCTTCAAAAGACTCAAAATTTGTCTAAGGTGTTGCTCGTGGGCTGATTTGGTTTTAGAGTAAATGAGAATGTCATCGATGAAAACGATTACGAACTTATCCAAGAAGGGTTTGCACACGCGATTCATGAGATCCATGAAGACAGCGGGTGCATTCGTTAGTCCAAAAGGCATAACCATGAACTCGTAATGACCATAGCGTGTACGAAAAGCTGTCTTTGGAATATCGTCTTCATGAACTCGAAGTTGGTGATATCCCGAACGAAGATCGATCTTTGAGAAGCAAGTCGAACCATGAAGTTGATCAAAGAGGTCACCAATGCGAGGTAGAGGGTACCGGTTTTTAATGGTGAGTTTATTCAACTCCCGATAGTCAATACATATACGGAAAGATCCATCCTTCTTCTTTACAAATAAGACTGGAGCTCCCCAAGGTGATGAACTGGGGCGAATGAAACCCTTGTCTGCCAACTCTTGAAGTTGACTCGCAAGTTCTTGCATCTCGGAAGGTGCAAGGCGGTATGGAGATTTAGCAACGGGCGTAGCACCAGGTACAAGATCAATACGAAATTCAACAGGACGCACCGGTGGAAGTCCTGGTAAATCATCAGGAAAGACTTCGGGAAATTCACGAACAACAGGAACATCTTGGATACTCTTGTCTTTACCCTTCTTTTCCACAATATGGGCCAAGAAGGCTACGTATTTCTTGCGTAGATATTTCTGTGCTTGAGTGCAGGACATGAGTTTAAGACCACTGGATGGTTTCTCACCATAAACCCGTAAAAAGTCACCCGATGCGAGAGGAAACCGAATAAATTTCTCAAAGCAGACAACTTCGGCATGATGTTTAGAAAGCCAATCCATACCCACGATAACATCAAAGCTTCCTAATTTCATGGGTATAAGATCAATGGTGAAGTCATGTTCGTTAAGGCTAAGAGTACAACCCTTGATGATGGAATCAATTGAGATGGGTTTACCATCCGCGACCTCGACAGTGAAAGGCGCTCCTAATCTAGAGCGAGTGTGAGATAATAAAGGTTCGAATGCTAACGACACAAAACTTTTATCCGCACCAGTATCAAATAAAATTGAAGCATAACGACCATCAAGTAAAAACGTACCATTCACCACATCATTTGCTTCCTGGGCTTCTGCTGCATTGATGTTGAAAGCCCTACCACGAGCCACTGGGTTTGCTGCACGGTTTGCTGGGACAAGTGCTAGACATTGATTTCTAAGATGGTTTGGATCACCACAATTGAAGCAAGCTCGACCATATGCTATAGGTTGTGGGTTTTGGCGAGCTGGTTGAGGGTTGGCTGGTTGAGGGTTAACAGGTTGAGCATTGATTGGTTGAGGTCTAAACACAGATCGACATGTGGCAGCTACATGACCGTACCTACCGCAGGTGGTACAATGGCGACAAGGAAAATTTGCGGGGTGATGGTACTGACAGGTGGCACACTTGGGTAAGTTTCCACTATAAACCTTCTTAACAGGAGGAGCCTGAGCCATTGGAGCCTGGGCTATTGGAGCCTGAGTTACTGGGCCACAACAACATAGTTTCTACCCCTGGACTTCCGCCTCCTAGTGTTGGAACCGGTATTGTCTACAGCGACTCTTGATGATTCAGTAGTAGGGGTGGGGGTCTTCTCAGTTGGTTTCTTGGTTCCTTTCCTAACCAAATTTCCCTTTTTGACGTGCTTGTCAGTCAAGGAGGCTGCAAGCTGAATGGCTTCTTCCACCGTAGTGGGTCTGCTTCCAGTGACTACATCTTGAATTAGGTCAGGTAATCCCTCAATATATTTCTCGATTGCTCGAGAGACCGGGGTAACCATGTGTGGAACCAAAATACTGAGCTCATGATATCGAGTGTTGTACGCAAGATTTTCACCACTGTCTTGTTTCAACCCATGGAACTCTTCCTCTAGTTTCCTCATTTCATTCCTAGGGCAGAACTTGGCGATCATAAGTTCCTTGACCTCAGCCCAAGACAAGGATAGAGCAACATCAGCGCCCCGATTACGCTTTTCACCATTCCACCAGGTCAATGCCCCCTTTTGAAGGACACTGGTAGCATAGCGAACGCGGAGGTTATCAGGACACTCGCTGTTCACGAAGGTACTTTCCATACTTTCAAACCATTGGAGGAGGCCAGTAGCACCCTCCTCCCCAGTAAACTTCGTGGGGTTGCATGAGTTGAAGTGTTTGAATGTGCACCGGAATTGAGTTGCACCCTCTGTGTTGGTACTGTTGCTGTTTTGGGTTAACTCACTAACAAGATTTGGAATCACTGCAGCAATTTGCTCAGCAACAAGAGAAGCAAGGCGATGATCAGAACGTTGTCCAGAAGCACGAACAGTGCGTTGGCTAGCATCACGGAGCATACGGCGAGCAGACATCTACAAGGTAGTCAATGAAAAATTATGAGATTAATAAATGTAAGTGTATAATTGCATAAGGATTATGAATTCAAGATATTGTATAGAAGTATATCATTTGAAATATTTGCATAAAATGCTTGGATTGCCCTTGTCTAGCTATAAAGCCCAACAAGAACGTTGACTTTTCAAAGAAATTGAGCCCAATGGTGATCAAAGAAGACATGCTTTAGCCTATAAGTGGACACTCACTCCAGGAATCCCCAGGTAAGCATAACAGGTCCGTAAATGGATTTATGCGCTATGCTTGCCTATGCCAGAAAACCCAGTGTACAGGCATCCACCCTTCCAGATTGCACGTGTCCTTTTTCACACTCATTAAAGTTCAACAACTTTGAAGGAGCAAAAATAAGAGTAGGCATTATGCCTAAGAGTGTCTTCATGAAAGGTACTGCTCCCGCTCCATGATGAAGTAGTCTTTCCACTCCTTGTAGGACACCATCTCTATACACCATGATGAAAGATGAGGAGAAATGGAGAAGAAGGGGAAAGATTGAGGAAGGAAAGTGGAGGGTAATGAGGGAATGATAATTTCGGAAATGTTGTACCTGAAAGTTGAAATTCGGTTATAGTCTAGGCTAAAAGGCATTCTAATAACCTAATTCCCTATAACCATGGCTCTGATACCAATCTGTAACACCCCAACCGATGGCGGAATCATCGAGGTGCCACGTAGTGACGATTGTTCAAAAGCACATGGTACTAAAATGTAAATATTATTGAATAAATCAGAATTGTCTTACATGGAAATGGAAAATACATTGTCTAAATGAAATGTAAATATTGAAATAACTGAATTTAAATAAAGCATTAAATGTCTCTTGCTAAAGCACTATATCAAACTGCACCTGAAACATGTACAAAAATAGGTTTGGTCAACATAAGAAATGTTGGTGAGCATTCCTAGTTTTGATATATATATATATATATATAGTAAGTTAAAAAGATATACAATTCAAGTGCATGCTACGGTGCAAATATGTAAACTATGTATCATACAAATGAGCGAAATCAACCCTGTGACTGTATAATGAACTGTATGAATGGTGGTGTACGCATCCAATAAATGGGTGATAACTTAACAATGGCCACGGATTCTCCGATGAAAAAGGGGGAGAATCAATCTAGGCGGGTTGTCAATCCAAATAGCGCTATCCAATGTTAAGGTCGGCTTGTACCATGTTAATGATTTCACTAAGTACAAATGTAATCCACATGTAATGTCTAAGCATAAAGCACGTTGTAAGCAATGCACATAGTACTAGAATTGTATTGTAAAAATGTAAACTTGTATTTGAAATTGTAATAGTGTACATGTAACACCCCAAAAGTGTATAAAAGCAAAAAGGGGTAGGAAATACTCACTGTTTACGTAATAGCTTGAAATTGAACTTGGACAACGAAATATGAATTGGAATTATCCCAAAGAATCAACCTAAAGAATTTGATAATGTGTAAGGGAATAACTCTAGGATACATAAATTCTAGGGTTTCGAATTGGGGATAAACGTTTATTTGATTAATAAGCAAATTGTTTATTAAATATAAGAAATTTAATAAATAAATAAATAAAAGTCTCTTTGTAAAATTTTAAGTTGAATATAGTCACAACATAAGATTTTGAGTATGAAAATAATTTTTATAAAATTATTTTCTTGAGAATAGAATATTTAATCTAATTATTTTAAATTGTCAAAATATGACTTTAATATCTAAAAATATTAAAATTAAAGAATTTTAAATTTTAAATTAAAAATTGTATTTCAGTTCTAGATAGTTAGAAATAATTTATATAAAATTTTGGTGCAAAAATATTGAAAAATGAATTTATTATGATTAATTTATGATTAAAACTAACAAAAATTAATTAAAAATATAAAATAAACGGTTTTTTCTGAAATAAAAATATTTTCTGGAATGTTTAAGAATATACAAGTTTAGGATAATTTTTGTGAGATTTAATAAAATCGTTTAGATATTTTTATAGAATTTAATAAATATAAATGAATAAACTAGTATTATTAATAATATATATTAAATAATTTATTTTTGAAAAACTAAAAATTGGATGATGAACTTTATCATTTGGAGATCATATGATAATTTTTGTAGAATTTAAAAACCATTTTTAGTATTTAAAAACTATTTTAAAAGATTTAACATATATATATATATATAAAGATGTAAAAAAAATGGTTGTTGGTTATGGGAATCGAACCCGGGCCTCTGGCCGGTTCGGGTTTTATCACAAGCGTGGCCACCAACTGAGCCACACCCTGAGAACGAGTTATATTGGATTTAAATTGATTAAATAGATTTATTAGTTTAATGGTTAAATGAAAGAAAGAAAAAAAAATAAAAAAAAAATTAATTGATTCTCGTGGAATCGAACCTGGCCACTGGCCGGTTCTATTTTGCAACAAGGGAGGTAAACCAACTGATCTAGATCAGTTGGTTGTTTGATTTCTGTTCAAAAATACATAAATATACTAACAACGCTCAGTGTTCTTCCCCAAATATTATCAATTCGTGCCCTAATTTTCAAATCACCACAATTGGTGATCATTAGCCCCTGAATCTTTGGGGCTAATGATCACAAGGTGCCGAACACTAGAACCCACAAAAAAAAGAGAGCTTACCAATCCCGTAGCCGGGTTTGCGAGTTCGACAAAGAAGACGCAAAGAAAACGATTAAAAGGCTTCAATAACAAGTTGTTTACAGAAATTGGAGATGGATAAGAGATTTTCGGCGATTAGTGATGGTCTAGGGGTGTTCAATTTATAGTATAAAGGTTGGATTGTAGATTTGGTAAGTTATTGATTATAGGTTGAAGATGACGCAGCAATTGGTGTATTTTTGGCATGAATGATGACGATTAAAGCTGTGAATTGACGCGTCTTGGTCAATGACAATCAACACCTTCCATAATCAGATCAATTAACGCGTTTTGTAGCTTGATTGATGATGATCCACGCGACAGTTGACTTTTTGTAGTCAACTGTTCAGTTTTAAGAATGGTATATAATAATTGAGATGGGATTCTAAACAGATAACATGGTGTAGCCCAATTGGTTTGATGTGTGTGTGTATGTAATGACTCGGCTTGGGACGCAGGTTCGAATCCCGTCCCAAGCATTATTTTTTTACAAGGTTTTTATCTATAATATTATTATTATTATCTTATATTATGATTAAACGAACCCGAATGTATCACAGAATATTTTTTTAATCGCTCGAGAAAGATGAAAATGTCACGTCTTATTAATTGTGGTATAACGTACATATAATTATAAGAAGAAATACAACGAAAAGTGACGGATGTCACAACAATGCATACTAACAAACCAAAAATTATAAAGAGAATAAGGAATGAGAGAGTTGTTCATTGAGATGTATATAATAACAACATAATGACCACTTTTATAGGGCTCTAATAGATGGTATATACATAAATGAGAAAAAGGAGTTAGGAACATGGATAGTCACTAATAATATATAAAGGCGTTAGAAACATGGATAGTCACTAATAACTTTATTATTTCATAATCAACTTAATTGTTAATGTAAAAAGACAACTTCACCCCTTTACCACCTTCGTTAAGTTATTGTACCATATGCATTATATTTTGTAATTACTTAAATTTGGTTGGAATCCTTCACTCATGCTTTATAATATAGTATAGATGAACATTCGTTTGTTTGTTTTTCCACCAAATGAAGTTTAAACGCACGTTACATATCGAACATAGATGCAACGTGCGTTTAAAAGCATCTGTTATCACCAACTTCGTCTTCAACTTATTTTTAACCTAATTTTTATGTTTAATCATACTTATTGAAACAAGATCGAAAGGATTTGACAACTAATACGAGCGTTTATTCATAATCGTATGTTATTCGTATGATTAATCGTCCCTGTATAATTCTCTGTTTTTCTAATTTTTATATTCAAATATCGATCTTACGTTTTCATTAATTGTAATCGAATGTTTTTTGTTATTTTGATTGTGTAATCATTCAGAATGTTTAATCGAATTGAAATGATGAAAAATCAGGTTTCGATTTAAGTCTGTTGTTTCGATTTGAAAAAGTTTTGAATGTTTTTTCCTAATTTACCCTTGGTTAGATTATGCCGACCATGATTAGGGTTGTTAATTACCATCATGCCATCGCCTATAATCTAAGGGTTAAGAATGCTTCCTACGCTTCTCACGTTAAGGTTGATATGTACATTATCTCTTCCCATAGAAATCATATGGTTTACCCACACAATGAGAAAAAAAAACGCATCATCCCTAAAAGTAACTATGTTGTTTTACTTTAACCCCAATATATTTACTTACCTATAAAATAGTGAAAATTATATGGACGACGGAAAATTTACAATCACCAACGGGACGAGTTGATCCTCCTTTTTTCTAAATCGAGAACATTCCAACGAGTCCTGTAAGTTGGGTGAACAACTGGCACGAGAAGTAAACGAGTCTAGACCTAAGATGTCCTTTGTTTATAGGCACGTGTAGGTCGGATTCCTATTATTTCTGGCTTTATTTTTGCTAGCTTTGCATGGACACAAAGTGAGTTTCACCGCCCCATTTTACTATTTTCTTACTTTGAGGGGAAAACATGCCATACGTGTTTCATTACGATATATCTAAAGTGGATTCTATTAGACCACTATGTGTGCATGAGACAATTGGTTCAGAGTACTCATAAAGTCCTCGTATCGTTTCATTATACTGTAACCATTAGCTATGGACTTAGCCATGGAACACTTGAATAGATCTATTGGGTTTGACACCCCCACTCTTGGTTAGTCGCTCTGATCAGTTGCATACAAGGAGTGCTAGTATTTCACAACGTTAAGTACATTGTCTTTAGTGTACAATGTGCGAGACACAACACACAAATGTTTGGTTATGGGCTCATGTTAGTCACATTGTATCATTGTCCTAATTAGACATTGATTTGGTCACTCATGAATTTCACAACTTTACATATTTTCTCAACCGATTTACGAGATTCACAAACGAATTTTCAAGAGCAATTTACAATGAGTCGATAAACCTGTGAACTCACCAACTTTATGGTGACAACTTTTAGCATGTTTTTCAGGTGTTTAATCCAAGATGGATAGTCTCATTTTCAATTTTGCATGCATACTAGGATACTAAGCATTTGGAAGAGTTACTCATTAGCCTACTAGTGTTTGGTTGTTTCTAAATCGAACGATTTGAGTTATGTGAGATGATTTGTGAAACCTATGGTATTAATGTCATGTAAATATTTGTTTAATCATATACTCCGAAAACCTTTTTGGTTACACCATCGTATTTTCGTCTTGGCGGGGTGTGACAACCGACTCACTAAACCAAAAGTGGACCGACCTCCAAAACAAATGTCGACGTTTCGAGATGGTCCACCAAACAATATCACGACAAGCCCCCCCCCCCCCAATACCCCTGAGTTCGAGGCGGTTGAACTCACCAAAATCGAGTACGAGTTTGGTGGCCACAATGAGTTTCCTCACGTATCGACGTAGAAAATGTTTCGAGGGACTTAGATTAGGTTTTATATATTAGGTTAATTTTGTGTTTTTAATTTTTTATTAGGTTTGTTTATTTTATGTTTTATAATTACTAGATTAGGTTTGTTAATGTAATGTTTTTATTTTTAATGTAATGTTTATTTTTATTATTAATATAATGTTTAATATTATGGAGTTAAGATCCTATAAAAACACTTATGGGTGTAAAAACCATAAGAACAAATCTGAACCCTTGAAAAGTTAAATCAAGGGTTTGTGTTGTTTACATAATAACCCATCAAAAAAGAAGTTTCTATTAGTAATATTAAGGGCATTTTGGTAAATGTGTAAATTATAAATTAAAAAAAATATCATATATGTCCATGTTTAGAAGTCAAGGGCCCATAGAACTTGGGAAAAGATAACAACCTACATTACCCTCTAAACAAACCTTCACAATAAACAATAAAACACCCATTCAAGTTAATCTTCTTCCAATAATAAACAACAATCGGTTCATGTAACAAAGAAAACGAATCAAGAAATCGGTAATGTTAAGTTATTTTTTCTGAAAAATTTGTAGAAATCTGAATTTTATTTGCGGTTTTTTGTGCTTTTGTTCCGATCGAAGTGTCAATATCAGTTTTTGGTGCTATTGTTCCGATCAAAGTGGCAATCTGGATTTTTAGTGCTATGTTTCCAATCGAATGTTAAGCCATTATTCGTGTTCTTGTGATCGTGGTAGTCGTGTTGTACCGATTTGTGTTGGAATATGAACCATGCATCGAAGTGTACCGAAGTGTGTTATCTCCGTTGTGTTGATATGTCTCTGTTTGATTTGGGTTGTTGTGTAGGTTTGATTTGTGGGTTTTCTTTTGATTTGTGCTTGGTTTTACTGGTATGCTAGTGTTGTAATGATTTGTGTTGTTGTTTAAGATTCACCTTGTTTGGTTCAACTATATTGTTCTGATAATGATTTCGTTGTAATGTTTTTTTGTTTAATATGGCTCATGTTTTAAATCTGCATAACAGTTTTTTAAAGCAGCACATGGGGTTTTACTACAAAAGAAGTCATTAAATTGAAAGGTTATAATACTAGCACACACGATTTTTATATCAGCACTTGTAGGTTAATACTAGCACATTTGTTTATTAAATCAGCACATTGGTTTTTGTATGACATCTGCACATACGTTGCATGTTGGTATACAAACAACTACATTAAATTGGAAATATGGTAATAAGCATCTAAAAACAAACTAATATCAACACACTTGAATGAACTTAAATGAAACATCCGGCCCCTCTCACCACCAATATTTTCCGCTTTGCCCACCCAGAGCTCACGGATTTGTTTTTGGGTGCCCCAGTGGAAACTTCCCAGGAGGTCACCCATCCTGAAACTGCTCCCACCTGCGCACGCTTAACTGTGGAGTTCTCCTCTCATCCACTAACATTAAGCTTCAAAACGCGTTGGTGTTTAAGAGGCAAGACATTACTTATGAACCAAGGATCTCTCCTGGCCACAGCCGATGTGGGATTTTCCTGGAGTGTCACATTTAACCCCTGTTAGAGTCTCATCGTCCCTGATGAGGTATGCACCCACCATCCCGAACGGCACAGGAGTGGCTCTGATACCATCTGTAAGACTGTAACATCCGGCCCCTCTCACCATCAATATTGCCCGCTTTGCCCACCCAGAGCTCACGGATTTGTTTTTGGGTGCCCCAGTGGAAACTTCCCAGGAGGTCATCCATCCTGAAACTGCTCCCACCTGAGCACGCTTAACTGTGGAGTTCTCCTCTCATCCACTAACTTTAAGCTCCAAAACGCGTTGGTGATTTAAGAGGGCAAGACATTACTTATGAACCAAGGATCTCTCTTGGCCACGGCCGATGTGGGATTTTCCCGGGGTGTCACATTCACCCCCTGTTAGAGTCTCATCGGCCCTGATGAGGTATGCACCCACCATCCCGAACGACACAGGTGTGGCTCTGATACCATCTGTAACACCCCGCCCCTCTCACCACTAATATTGTCCGCTTTGCCCATCCAGAGCTCACAGATTTATTTTTGGTTGCCCAAGTGGAGACTTCCCAGGAGGTCACCCATCCAGGAATTTCTCCCACCTGAGCACGCTTAACTGTGAAGTTCTCCTCTCATCCACTAACATTAAGCCCCAAAACGCGTTGGTTATTTAAGAGGCAGAATATTACTTATAAACCAAGGATCTCTCCTAGCCACGACCGATGTGGGATTTTCCTAGGGTGTCACATTAAACATCATCACAATCGAATATTTCATGTCAACTAATATCAAGTCATTTGATATTTTAAGTAAAAAGGGTTAATTGATTAATAGCAACACACTTGATTTTCGTTAAACATCAACATAACCGAATATTTCATATTAACTAAAACCAACACAACAAAAATTTCTGATTTTTTTTTTTTTTTTTTTTTGATTTGGAGGTTGATTGAGAACTAAAAATATGAACTTTTCTTCAAACTAACATAGTCGAATTTATTGAATATGAAAGTTGATTAATAGATAACTAGATAATGTAAATTTCTTAAAATCAAACACAAACGAGTTTTTTTAAATAATTGAGTTGATTGATTAATTCATCAACACAATCGATATTTATAATATGGGATTTTTACAAAGATCCTAATTGAAATTAAAATAAAATAACATAATAGAATTTTCTTATACACAAACACAATCAACTACTTAATAGAAATTGGTTATGAACAAAGTTTAATATTATATTCGATTGATTCCATTGTTGAATTTCAAAATTGAAAAAGAATATATGACGGATTCTGATCAAGAGGGAGTATAACACAATTTTGAATTCTAATTTCCTAATAAGTAGGATAAGACAACTGTGATGAAATTTTGTGTTTTTCTTTTATTTTTTTTCAAAACAAAAAGGGTTAGACAAAGACAGTTATACCCTTAATCATATTTTTATATGCAAGCCACATGTCCCTAATTAATTGGTTCTCATGGTTTTTAGGTAAAAATTGGTTTTTATATGATCCCTCTCCTAATATTATGTGTTATTTAGTAATTTAAACAAAAAATAATAATAAATCCATGGTGATGTGGAGGCCACCCACCCACCGACCGTCCACCCCACCATCACCGCGTGCAAATAACCTTTTGGAGGGTTAGGTGACGTAGATCAACATGTCACTTCTTGCCCCTCATGTGGGCATGACTGTTAGAAGTTTTGTAATCAAGAAATTATGTTAATTTAGAAAGTCAAACGGTTGACTTCAGAAAAAGTCAACTGCAGAATAAAAGGCACCAAAACAGAAAGTCATGTCTGTTTATTATTTCGGTTAATATTAAGTTGTGTCGGTTAGTTATAAAGGCGGTTATTTAACCGCCAAGTATCTTGGGTATAAATACCCCAAACATGTATCATTTGTATGATGGGAATAAGATTATAAGTGTGTATATTGTGTTTTCCCATCCTCTGTTCTATACCCGAGTCCCTGCACATCAGCGATGTGCATACTCAATCAGCAAACATCGTTCATCCAATAAACCAAGTAACTAATATGCGAAACAGGGCCAATTTCTATCATGGTATCAGAGCGCCATGTTAAAAATCCTGGAAGAAGAATAAAAAGCCTGTGAAGAGAAAGATCTAATCCCCTGTTTTCGCAAAGAATAATCGGTACATCAGAGAGAAACAAGAATCGAACATCAGAGTTTTTGTTCTATTCAGACTTGGATTTAACATCAATTGATCAGAAGAATGCAGTCAAGAAAGGCCGTTACAAATTTAAAACCGAAAAACAGAGAAGAAAGATTTTCCAGCCAAGTTTCGGGTTAGAGAAGAAGACCGGAATTTCGATCAAGAACCCGTAGTTTATACGATATTAAAGAGAAATCAGAAGATGTTTATTGTGTGGAGACAGAAGATGAGTGTAGTGGATCGCACCGTTAATCTCCGAAGTAAGATTTTATCGTGAGGATCAACCGTTGGAAAGCCGTGAGGGCTATTATAGAAGAAAGAAAGGATTGTGATAATCCTCTTAACATCAATTTCTCAAAGGTTTAATATCGTTTGTTCATCAAAGATTAGAAGTTTTAGAATAATGGTTCAAGATCAAATTAAGAAGAAAAGAAGAAAAGAAGACTGCATAAACATGGATGAATATGAACAGAGTAAAGATTATCATTTCTTGATTAGGGGCGAGATTGTTAGAAGTTTTGTAATCAAAAAAATTATGTTAATTTAGAAAGTCAAACGGTTGACTTCAGAAAAAGTCAACTGCAGAATAAAAGGCACCAAAACAGAAAGTCATGTCTGTTTATTATTTTGGTTAATATTAAGTTGTGTCGGTTAGTTATAAAGGCAGTTATTTAACCGCCAAGTATTTTGGGTATAAATACCCCAAACATGTATCATTTGTATTATGGGAATAAGATTATAAGTGTGTATATTGTGTTTTCCCATCCTCTGTTCTATACCCGAGTCCCTGCACATCAGCGATGTGCATACTCAATCAACAAACATCGTTCATCCAATAAACCAAGTCACTAATATGCGAAACAGGGCCGATTTCTATCAATGACCACACCATGTGTTCTTATAAAAAGGTTCCACATGCATCAGGTCCACCGTAATATAGTCATCTAGCTAGGTGATCCATCCTAAATTTAAAGCGATAAATTCTTTATTTTATGAATTATTTTTAAATAAATAGTATTTTAAAAGTACTACGGCCCAAAGAAGGAAAACAAAACATACCATCATCCTTTAATATTGATGTTCTTGGAAAAGATTATGTCAAACAAGCAGCATTAAGATATTAACCGATGGAACAATTACTATACAATGCTTGCTACATGGAACCTAATTCATGAGAAGCAGAAGTGTTCTTATGTATTTCAAGAAGCAACCGGCTTTGAAACTCGCTGCTCGAAGCTGCAATCTTTGCTGATGACCGATTATCAATTACCTTCTTGGTAGCCTGTTCATGATCAGAACCCATAATGTTAATTAACAGCTTCTTGATCTTTGATAAACGGCTGCCACCCTCTCCAAAACGAGCCGTCTTCATGTTCTTTCTTCGATTAGTACTCCCTTCTGATGTACTAATGTCATATGATGTTTTTCTTCTCCAAACCTTGTTAACATCAACAGAAGTTGTTAAAAACTTTTCCATTATATTGTTGAGTCAGTCTATATATCAAATATTATTCAAACTTTATATGTTTGTGTTTGTGTTTGTGTGATGGGTATCTAAACATTGGGTATATATTTATAGGAGTATTAATGTGATCATAGGAGTATTATTAATTGTGTGATGAGGTACATGTGATGTACATGTACCATGTCTGTCGTATATATATTTTTATATATAATTGTATAGGATAGGATGCATGCATGAATGTAGTACGCCGTGGCAAATGTCGGGTCTAGATACAACATGTAGGGTCTATTTTGGATCTGGTTTTGTAGTTCGAGAGATTCCTGTTTTCATACACATCACTCATGCACATGTATTTCAACATTTTTTGTGTCTAGATATTTATTAATTAAAAGAAAGTGTTTTAATTATTGGATTTAACATATAGTAACACTTTCGGCGATAATTATTTTTTGGTTCTTTTTTTGTTTCTTGTAACGTATGAACTAGATCATGTGAACATCTTTGTCTTTTGGGTGAGCTTAGAAAAGAGAAAAAAGATCTCTAGAAACTATGAAGAAAATAGATCTAAACACTGGCAATATTATTGATAAATAAATATACGTTAGTATTAGAGGACCATGGATTGATGTATTTTAAAAATCTTGTTAGATTTAATTGTATCAATGTGTTTTGTGAATATGATACGACTTATTGCTAGCTTTAAAGTGATTCTGTTAAACTAGCAGAAACTCGCGCGTTGTGACGAGATTGCACTGGGTTTGACGGTTGTGTTTAGTCAATCACGTTATTAATGTTGTACATTATACACACATCTTAGACGACTAATCAAATCTTCATCTCCCTTTTTTGCTTTTCTATTTTTTTCGTTTTTAATGCGAATTTCTTCATGTTAACCACTGAAGCAATCATTTTTTAATTTGTTTTTTTTAATAGAAAGATATTGAAAGAATGCATTAATCATTTATGTTTCATGTCTGTTTTATGCAAAATACATTAACGGAGCCTAAAGATAACCCTTTCTTTCTTAAACCAATATAGGTTCTAAACCGGTTCGGGTTTTTTTAAGAAGGATTAGAACTGGTTTTCGTTTTTGGCCAAACAGGTACAGGCTAGAAACCGGAGTGGGCCAAAAATAAACCGAAACTCCGAGAACCGATTAGTTTACCCGCGCGTTGCTGCCGGATCCAAATACAAATAGCAATACAACAATGTGATTATTTACAAAACGCAAAAATGCAGATTCAATGGTACACCTTGGTACCCAATGTTGTGGTTCGAATAAGCCCTTCTGAAATAAATATTTATCTACTCGTTAAGTGTCAGGTTACTAAGTTGACATGCTAACTTATATCAAGCCAAAGTATATATTGGATCCACTAAAGCATCCATTTCTTGAGCATTTTGTAGGCATTCGTCTATTTCCCCTTTCAACACATTTCCAAATCTGAATAATAACCAACACATGACACAATGCTTAGAACAAAATAAGAATAAATGATGGTAGCAAGTATATGACATAGTTTAAAGCATACAAAACAATTCATGAGTACGTACTATGGCATAAGAATTAGAAACAAAGACAATCTACAAACTGATTAGCCGATATGTAAGAAGAAAGGCAATTACATCACAAAAAACAACTGAAATCAAGCGCAAAGAGAATACTACCCTTTCAATATCATATCAGCAGCTTTTCTTTTCATAATTTCCCGCACACGTTGCGGCGCGAACATGTTAAATCACAAAAGAAATCACCAAGATAAAATCATCAAAATAATTTACTGGCAAATGACTGCATGTTGCTGGAGACACTTTAAACTCAGGTGGAGCTTGTTTTCATACCATTTAATTCAACATCCACAATGCAATTCCACTAACAGTATATTACTTTTATTTCATTCTGTAACTGGTGTACCCAATTTTCCAATTTGTAGATGTACAATAATGAATTATGTAATAACTCATTGAAACTATCAAAGCAGTAATATGATTTTTTTGTTGCTACTTCATTTGTCGCTCTATTCACCAAGTTTTCATGCTTTCATTTAGAACTAAAATACAAGTAAATGGTACATATTTAAAATCTGTACAGTGAGACTTACAACAAACAACTCCAATAAAGATAATTTCGAATGAGTGAATGACGATTTATCGAGACAAAATTTTAAACACCGCAACATAATCACTAACGAGAAGGTTACGTGAAGTACCTAGAAAAGTGTGATTAGCCTGTAAAATGATAAGCATATGACCCACTTACTTTCTCTCCTAACTCATTTACAACCATTTGAATAAGCAATTTCTATTTTTTTGTTGCTACTTCATTTGTCGCTCTATTCACCAAGTTTTCATGCTTTCATTTAGAACTAAAATACAAGTAAATGGTACATATTTAAAATCTGTACAGTGAGACTTACAACAAACAACTCCAATAAAGATAATTTCGAATGAGTGAATGACGATTTGTCGAGACAAAATTTTAAACACTGCAACATAATCACTAAGGAGAAGGTTACGTGAAGTACCTAGAAAAGTATGATTAGCCTGTAAAATGGTAAGCATATGACCCACTTACTTTCTCTTCTGACTCATTTACAACCATTTGAATAAGCAATTTCTATCCCTTGCTTTCTCTTCTAACTCATTTTCAACCATTTGAATAAGCAATTTCTAGGGATGGCAATGGGTTGGGTTTGGGACGGGTTTAGGTAATCCCAACCCCATACCCGATTAGGTGTGCTTGTCCCAAACCCATCCAAAACCCGTCTGGTTTATGTCGGATAATTACCCATCGGGTATCGGGTATACCCGTGGGTTTCGGGTAAACCCACTAATTTTAAAAACTTACCCATTGGGTATATCCGACCAGAAACTCGTCGGGTATTTATTAGGTAACCACTAACCAATTACATTTAGCACTACTAAATATATATGTAAATGTTTACAATGTATAAATATATAATACTGAAATCATATAGCAACACTCAAAGACATAGTTAACAAATAGTATACACTAATTTTTTTTTGTAAATTTTTAGCACATGATATTAATCTAGATGGACAATTAGATATATTATGCATACATATTTAAAAAGATATATAAAAATTACATTGGGTATTTAATCCGGTAAACGAGTATAATTTATCGGGTAGTCGGGTCGGGTAAATGGGTATATCATCAAATCCCAAACCCGCGAAAAAAATAAAAATTAATCCCATACCCGGACCCATACCCAATTATCCAACCTCAAACCCGTCCCAAATGTGTCAGGTTTCGGGTTTACCCATCGGGTTCGGGTTCGATTGCCATCTCTAGCAATTTCTATCATTTTCAATTGAATTTCCCATTCAATTGCAATCATATCCATGATATTGATTACATGGGTTTCGTTTAAGGGTATAATGGAGTAAAACCGAAGAGGCTTCAAAAATCAATGTGACGGTTTCAAAGGTTGAATAAGGTGTATAACTTGCATTACTCATTTATACAGTTACCATTAAATTTTGTACAAGAGGGCATAAAAGGAAGAAATTGAACAAAAATTATAGATTTATACTAAGACTCTTGATATGTCATCTTAAAAAAGATGTAAATTTATCTTCTTATCTATCAAGTACCCATTATATAATAGTATAGATAAATAACTGGCATACGTGAGACTTTTGACTTTTTTTTTTTTTTTTTTTACTTTGGGATATAAAAAAATTGCATGCATTACAAGCGGTAAAATAATGACATGGTTTCACAAAGCCGGTCATCACCATTGCCAATTGTAACACCTCGAAGTCTCGAAGTGATTACGTCACCTTACGTGTCTCTTAAACGGGTCGGGTCGGACCTGACCACCCGATTACTAAATTAAATATTCAAAGTTCGAAACTCGCGATCAACCGTTTCAACCGAACATATAAATAATAATTATTGAATTATTATCATCGCGGTTAAACGCTCCTTATCTGTTATTAACCCGCTGTCAAACGTCTTTTGTTCGATCGTTATAACTATTACCAATTATCGCGAGTTCCAGATATTATCCTGTCACACCACGCCAATGGCGGAAACACGTGGCGCAACGCTCGAAAGCATATCAAAGTCAAGATTAACACAAACTATATTTAATTAGAAAAGATTAATTTATTTGGATGTCGAAAACGAGTATCTCGTTACAATGTTGCACAAAGCGTTACATAAAACAATGAACATTAAGTTTCAATGTGGGGGATATTTCCGTTTATGTTCCAACCCATTGGTAACAATAGATGAAATCCCCGACCAGTATCCGACATCCCGAATTCCACCGCACTAGCCCCATATCTATTCAGCACTTAGTTACCTGAAAGATATGTTTAAAAAGACGTCAATATATAAAATATTGGTGAGTTCACAGGTTTTAGTTTCATAACAACAACATTTTCACAACCATCGACTCGACTCACTTTACCGTATAATTATTTTCCCATTAAATAATTATACTAGGATCTTGTCGATCGATATTTAGTTTCATGACAACATTTTCACAACCATCGACTCGACTCACTTTACCGTATAATTATTTTCCCATTAAATAATTATACTAGGATCTTGTCGATCGATATTTAGTTTCATGACAACATTTTCACAACCATCGACTCGACTCACTTTACCGTATAATTATTTTCCCATTTAAATAATTATACTAGGATCTTGTCGATCGATATTTAGTTTCATGACAACATTTTCACAACCATCGACTCGACTCACTTTACCGTATAATTATTTTCCCATTAAATAATTATACTAGGATCTTGTCGATCGATATTTCGTGTTTACAACATGTGCGAAACCTGCACAACTTGTGGTCGTTGTAAGGAGTAGCTAGCTCCTACAAACAATGATGACGAGCAATCCCTTGAGCCCATAACCAAACCAAGACTAATAAATATGCCCCGCAATCACAAGTTGTTTCTCGGCAAATAACAACTTAGTTTGGAATACGTGCACCTCTTGTCTTTACCGGGTTGACGCTATCAACCAGAGGTGGGCCTCGTCAGGCACCAATAGTACTATCCAAATATTCCTTCGGTTTCATGCCCCTGAATTAATGGTTACAGTAGCGAGGACTCAACCCCGAGTGGCGAACACAAACTCAAGTACTCATCATACCACTTATCACGTTTTTAACTCTTGAAAACATTTGTCATGTAAAACATTTGACAAAACATATCTTTCCCCCAAACGAAAACAGTAAAAAGGGGCCGTGAAACTCACCTGATGTACAGCGTACACTCAAATAGCAGAGAATAGCAAGTCCGTGGTCAAGCACCTACGAACGTCCTAGTGCATGTAAGCCACTAAGTCTATAGCGTGTGATTTTCCGGCAAGTTGTACACCCAACTCCCGACACCACCATTTACATATAATTCCCCGTTTAATTAAACATATGTCCTAGGTCCGTTGGTGATGGATTACCCTTGTTACAAGTTATATATATTCGCGTTAATATTTCTTTAACTTGTATAATATTATCCTCGACTCGACTTCACTTAACGTATAATTATTTTCCCATTAAATAATTATACTTAAGATCGCATCGTTCGATATAATATTTTTAACGCTCGACACGACTCACTATACCGTATATTTATTTTCCCATTCAAATAAATATACTAAGGTCTTGTCGTTCGATAATACGTTTTCTACGCTCGACTCGACTCACCATACCGTATATTTACTTTCCCATTAAGTAAATATACTAGGGTCTTGTCGTTCGATAGTATATTCTTAACGCCCGACTCGACTCACCATACCGTATATTTACTTTCCCATTAAGTAAATATACTAGGATTTCGTCGGTTCGGTATACACATATATATATATGTGTATTATTTACTCGTCTCGGTTTTCCTTCCCGTATATCCATTTTCCCACTAAGTAGATATACTAGGATTTCGTCGAGCCGAACATATATATATATACATACATGTACTTTCATCGTTAAGTCCATACGTTCGTTTAACGTTTTTAATCGTTAGATTATTTACGTTATGTTTTCTCCCACGAATATTTGTCCAACTCTTAGGAAAGTGTTACGTATTTTTCACCCAAATCATATATTTTAAATCCTTAAAATATATATATATACTTATCTTGACGTAATGATACTTTTCTCGTCCGTCCGTTTTTACGTCTTAGTTCGTTAACACGTCCAAGTCCGATTACTTAACTTATATATATATATATATATAGTTAATTTTTCCCAAGTTTCCCAATATGTGTACTCTAGGAAAGTTATTCACCTCTTAAATTTCCTACACATATTACTTGGAAGTTTTATAACCACTTTTGTATTTTTAACACAAAACTTGACAACTTATATACAAAAATGTTCCAACACTTTTATATTCCCATTTATATAAAAGTGTTCATTTCTATATAAGTTCTCCCAAGTTTTGTCTAACATTTTTATAAAAACCTTTGTTTTTATATAAATCCACATGTTAGAAAAAGTCCATATTTTTATAAAACTCCATTTTATAAAAATACACTTTTATACAAAATACATGTGTATGTTCATTAGTATTTACCACTTTAACAAGTCTTATATCCTTAAGTTTAGATGATTAAAATCACTTTCAAGTTCATCCAAGTTTCATTAACAAGTGTTACCCAAATCACTATTTTTCTTCAAGTATTCATGAACTAAATAAAAAAAAACTACAAGAATACTTCACATCTATCACCAAATTTTCGGCCCATCCACACTATATTAACACCATTTTAGTCTTTAAAATCATATGTTTTATCATGAAAAGCTTAATCAAGTTAACCCCTTGTACAACTTGCTTCAAGCTAATAAACATGAACTTTTAAAGACAAAAACAAGATTAAGAATACTTACAACTAGCACAAGGCTAGGGAAGCTTTCAATGCTTGGTTATGATGGGTTTAAAGAGTGTTCTTCCAAAAATGTTAAGCTCCAAATAATAACACTAAAAAAAGGACTTGAAAGTGGTTTGATTTAGCAAGAATTTAGATGTAGTAAACTTGAAATGAAAATGTGTATTTGTGTGTGTGCTACGGCTCTAATGGAGGAAAGGAGAAAGAGATTTTGTTTTTGAAAAACAAAGATCATGGTTCATGATCTTTTAAAGATCATACAAGTACATACACTTATTATAAAATCTCAACACCATATCTAAATCAAATAATATCTTCCAAGATATCAAGCAAAGGATGTTGGATAGATATTTGTGGGATTTGGCCGATTTGGCCATGTGAGGGTGGGCCTCACTCTTGCTTTTTATCACATGCTGAATGTTATATATGCATTTAATTCGGTTCAGTTTGGTTTTGATCGGTTTTATTTGGATTTTAATTATGCGTTATTCAGACATTATAATAGTCTCTAATAACCCTTAAACATAGCCTAGTTTAAGTGTTGGTTGATTAGTTAGGCTTTCGTTGGGTGAAATTATAAGTTATACGTGTACCGGGTGCGGTACGCGCACTTTATTCGTTACCGGGAGATTTGTATGTAAAGTTTTCACTTATGGTTTTGTAGTTCCAAAACACCTTATATTTTGTGAAAATACCCTTTATTTTATATCCTGGGTGTCCGGGATCCTTTTCGTTTATTTAATTTTTACCGGGTAATCACCAACGTCCGTTCCGAACAAGTTTATTCGCACGCGATTCCATCGTGCTTCATCAGTAAACATGTGCATTCCTATGCATCTTATGGGAATTTGCTATTCTCTAAGGCTAAATTAATCCAATTAATTTAAATATGCGCTTAAACCGTTAATTACATATACTAATTACGTACGGAAACATATCGATTTTTGTCGGATGTTACATTCTCCCCCGTTAAGAGAATTCCGTCCCGGTATTCAATTCAAGTTATCCATCACAATAGTATCCTTGAACAAGGCGGAGTGTTTGCGCTTCACGCGATCTCTTCCTTCCCGAGTCAACCCAGGTTCATGCTAGGCTCACGCCTAGTGCTCTAATAAACACAATATCACAGTCCAGCTATGACTAAGCTCTTGGACCTCCCAATCTGACACATCTATCGGTTTCCCGAAATAGTAGAGCTTAACGTAAATCGGACTTTCGTCGGTCGAGGAATTGACAATGCTTCCTCAGGCCAGACTTGCGGGATTCATCAATAGTCCCACTAAGCTATTGCGACAGTTCAAGCTTATTCATCACGAGACCAATTTTGATCGATATCTCCGTACCACTGGAGTATCAAGAAGTTGGCCTACTACGATCTCTAAGCTTATCGACACCCTCTCGGAGTATGACTCTCAGTGTAAACCTATTATTAGTTCGAAGTCCTTAAGGCCTACGCCTTGTTCGTATGACTTCTTATTAGGTTCGCATCTCATCCAAGAAGTCTCTAAACTGCAAGATTTACTGGCCATTTCTCGAATAACTCAAACCAGGTTAGGTATCTATCTCCATCTGTCATTCGACGTACTGGAGATGTACACGTATGCCCTCCAAGGGCTTTGAGTAGTACACCCCGAACACTGGGATGATAATTCCTATCACATAGGAAATTTTGGTGATGAAACTCATGGATTCGATGTGCCACGGACATCAATCGTGTCAACGCGGAGCAGTTCCGTCAAGTACGTTCAATTAGTTCGAGAATAACGAGCCATACTCGTTGCAAATAGAGTATCACATGCTTGTGTACAAAGTTTGTCAAACTTGTAGCGGAACGACTACTACAATCCGATATAATGGAAGTTGGCAATCCAGTGTCTAGCCACGACTCTCCAAGAGTGCTATCCATATGCCTCATCTCGGAGCTATGGATGAGTATGAAGTGAGAGGGTTCCAAACATCAATCAAACATTACATCCGACCACGAAAACACCTCGGATGGCATGGTAATGTCAAACAGGTGATCTTACTGTACCACATAACTGTTTAAAAGTCCCCTTGGAAACCTCGTCGGGTATTCCATTTTATTTATCCTTCGGCTCGACTCACTTTACCGTATATTTACCTCCCCATTAAGATAAATATACTAGGTTCTTGTCGACCGAACAACTACATTCAACATGGGACTTTTATTTCCGTAGGATCCCCTAGGTACTGATTTGCTACCTTCCACCTGAGAAATTGTGGTTAATGGTACTAGGACGCTTAGTATGGACTGATGGAGGTTGAAAGTTTTTGCGTCGCTTTCACCCCTCAGTTCCCTGACAATAAGCAGTGTATACACGATGCCCGGGCCGTACGATTCCACAATCCTCGAGAATTTCCAGTCGACTCAAATGCCAATGACCAGATGCTTACAGCCCATAGGTCAATACCGGAAAGAGATATACGAAACATCTTAAATTGTTGTCGCAATGAACAGAGTGTAAGGTTTCTTAAGACATATCAACACGTTGGCCCCCATTGCGACAAGTATACAGAACACCAGTAGCTACCCAAAACATGGGTATCCAGTACTAGTTCTGTTATATGTGCTTCCGGTGCACTAGTGTCCTATCGTCATTAGCAACCTAGTAAGTCAATTCTGGATAATACAGGCCACACGCCCTTAAATTGACTTTCAGATCTTTGGCAGAGATCTAAGTGAAAGGAGTCCTGAAACCGGAACCCTTACTCATCGAAGGTTCCATCCCTTCGGAATCCTTTTTGGTAAATGGTGAAATCAAGTCATAGATGCATGCATTGGACATAGATTTCATATTTGGCTTGACGGCTTCACGCGCCCAAGTCGTTACTTAAAAACAAACGACGACTGAGATCGCACCACAAGCGATAGTCCTGAGCCTTCCCATAAGGCATCCCATTTAATGACCCAGTTAGTCACATATATGGGCGCGATATGTAAGCCTTCAAGCTCATCCTGATTAGTCAGGTACCATACTCCCTGACCTGGTAGCTCACATTACGATGGTGTCTCTAACCGTGTCTGTCAAAGACAATGGATTTTGCTCTAACGCGAGCAATGCTTCCTAAGGACAACTGGGAACACCACTATCGACCCAAGCTCGAAAGGGTTCCACTATCCCAAGAACCTACGCAACGACACCAAGACAAGACAAACCCGCCATCAGAGGAATGACCATATTGATCGAAGGGCTGAGCTGATCGACCATCTCATAATGATAAGGTAGCTCCCTTATAGAGTAGGTAATGCTACACGCCCTTCTAGATTCAGGGTTCATAAAACCTCCGAATCATGTACCAGGGACTTTACTAATGCACGCGCCATGGGTGGGTCCACAATGGTATTTCCATAATCATCGGTATGACACGTCGTCATGTATGACATCAAATGAATCCACTGGGATGAGCAATAAATAAATTGGGTCTTTCAACTCTTTCTAGTCCCAAAGGTATGGGTCATAATATTGCTCACAACTACTCGATACCTTCCGGTTAGAGATGTATTCGAAATCCCTTATCACCAAGACGAGCCTCGCCTCGTCATGTGTGGATCATGGGATTTCTCTCTGACATGATTGAGTGTGGTTAGTCGACCAAAATGCGTGCAAAAGGTTGAGGCGTCACTGATGTCTTAGAGTCTGAAGATGTAACGCTTACGGAATGCGTGAGCATATACAGGGGTCGACACATGATTCGGTCAATTACTCGGACGACCACGAGATTCGGACTTTAGGGGAGTACACACGCAATCACTAAGGCTAGAGTGTCTAAGCATGACTTTTAGAAAGTCCGTTGGACACCTGAAATCCTACATAATCAATGTCGGCACTACACAATTAGACAATTAGAACAATGACAGCAACGAGGGGTTTAGGTGATGTCCCCATCCCGAGGGAACCAAGAGTGAAGCAAACGACAAGTCATCACGTCATCAAGGTAATCCAACAGCTGTAGCAATACGCTCTCTGAGCAACACGACAGTAGAAACAACACGGCAATGACAGTGACACATCCACGAATCACATCAACTAGGGAACGCCGCACAGGAGTGACACGACAACAGAGAAGCATGACAACAAGGCAACACCGCAACAGGAACCGCATGACATAGAGAAACACGACAGCAAGGCTACACTACTGCAGGAGCAGTAAACAATAGGAATGCATCATCGGCAATGCAGCGCAACCACATGGATACGCAATCAGCAAAAATAATGCAACAACGAGCATGCACAATGGCTGGGGGTAACCCAGCAGCATGAATGCACACGTCAATATGACGCTCAATATGGAAAATCCACAATCCACATCAACAGAAAACTCCGTTATGGTGAGCACGCATCCCCGTGCGTCTCATATCATTTGTGGATGTGGGATTTGCATCCGTACCTTCGGCCTCGAGCCTATTCTCCATAGGCTCAACGGTAGGAATGGTCAGATTGGCCGGCGCCTCAGTCGTCATAACTTAAATGGGAACAACGGGTTCCACATAATTTAGCTGACTTCTCAAGTCGATATTGTTCATAGAGAGAACGACCGTAGGCTTGGTATGAGTCACTCAAACGATAACAACAGCAACATTGACAGTCTCAACCGAGGTCTGAGAACCAATAACAATGTTAGGCTTGCTAAGAGCCCAAGGAATGATAACGGGGGAGTCAATGAAAGTCTCAAAGAAAATGGAATTAACAACAACGGACTCCACAACGATACAGACATGGTCATAGCAGCTTGGCATGGGTCATAGAGACGTCTTCGTTAACGACACTCACCTTTGCAGAAGCCTCAAATACATCAACAACATCAGCTCGAGAAGAGCCATAGAAACAACATCAAGCCCAACATGGACTATAGAGACAACGACAACAATAAGCTCAACAACAGACATGGAAACAACAACATTAAGCCCGATAAGTGTTACAGAATCACTGACAACAACAATAAGCTCTGATACCACTTCTGTCACACCACGCCAATGGCGGAAACACGTGGCGCAACGCTCGAAAGCATATCAAAGTCAAGATTAACACAAACTATATTTAATTAGAAAAGATTAATTTATTTGGATGTCGAAAACGAGTATCTCGTTACAATGTTGCACAAAGCGTTACATAAAACAATGAACATTAAGTTTCAATGTGGGGGATATTTCCGTTTATGTTCCAACCCATTGGTAACAATAGATGAAATCCCCGACCAGTATCCGACATCCCGAATTCCACCGCACTAGCCCCATATCTATTCAGCACTTAGTTACCTGAAAGATATGTTTAAAAAGACGTCAATATATAAAATATTGGTGAGTTCACAGGTTTTAGTTTCATAACAACAACATTTTCACAACCATCGACTCGACTCACTTTACCGTATAATTATTTTCCCATTAAATAATTATACTAGGATCTTGTCGATCGATATTTAGTTTCATGACAACATTTTCACAACCATCGACTCGACTCACTTTACCGTATAATTATTTTCCCATTAAATAATTATACTAGGATCTTGTCGATCGATATTTAGTTTCATGACAACATTTTCACAACCATCGACTCGACTCACTTTACCGTATAATTATTTTCCCATTTAAATAATTATACTAGGATCTTGTCGATCGATATTTAGTTTCATGACAACATTTTCACAACCATCGACTCGACTCACTTTACCGTATAATTATTTTCCCATTAAATAATTATACTAGGATCTTGTCGATCGATATTTCGTGTTTACAACATGTGCGAAACCTGCACAACTTGTGGTCGTTGTAAGGAGTAGCTAGCTCCTACAAACAATGATGACGAGCAATCCCTTGAGCCCATAACCAAACCAAGACTAATAAATATGCCCCGCAATCACAAGTTGTTTCTCGGCAAATAACAACTTAGTTTGGAATACGTGCACCTCTTGTCTTTACCGGGTTGACGCTATCAACCAGAGGTGGGCCTCGTCAGGCACCAATAGTACTATCCAAATATTCCTTCGGTTTCATGCCCCTGAATTAATGGTTACAGTAGCGAGGACTCAACCCCGAGTGGCGAACACAAACTCAAGTACTCATCATACCACTTATCACGTTTTTAACTCTTGAAAACATTTGTCATGTAAAACATTTGACAAAACATATCTTTCCCCCAAACGAAAACAGTAAAAAGGGGCCGTGAAACTCACCTGATGTACAGCGTACACTCAAATAGCAGAGAATAGCAAGTCCGTGGTCAAGCACCTACGAACGTCCTAGTGCATGTAAGCCACTAAGTCTATAGCGTGTGCTTTTCCGGCAAGTTGTACACCCAACTCCCGACACCACCATTTACATATAATTCCCCGTTTAATTAAACATATGTCCTAGGTCCGTTGGTGATGGATTACCCTTGTTACAAGTTATATATATTCGCGTTAATATTTCTTTAACTTGTATAATATTATCCTCGACTCGACTTCACTTAACGTATAATTATTTTCCCATTAAATAATTATACTTAAGATCGCATCGTTCGATATAATATTTTTAACGCTCGACACGACTCACTATACCGTATATTTATTTTCCCATTCAAATAAATATACTAAGGTCTTGTCGTTCGATAATACGTTTTCTACGCTCGACTCGACTCACCATACCGTATATTTACTTTCCCATTAAGTAAATATACTAGGGTCTTGTCGTTCGATAGTATATTCTTAACGCCCGACTCGACTCACCATACCGTATATTTACTTTCCCATTAAGTAAATATACTAGGATTTCGTCGGTTCGGTATACACATATATATATATGTGTATTATTTACTCGTCTCGGTTTTCCTTCCCGTATATCCATTTTCCCACTAAGTAGATATACTAGGATTTCGTCGAGCCGAACATATATATATATACATACATGTACTTTCATCGTTAAGTCCATACGTTCGTTTAACGTTTTTAATCGTTAGATTATTTACGTTATGTTTTCTCCCACGAATATTTGTCCAACTCTTAGGAAAGTGTTACGTATTTTTCACCCAAATCATATATTTTAAATCCTTAAAATATATATATATACTTATCTTGACGTAATGATACTTTTCTCGTCCGTCCGTTTTTACGTCTTAGTTCGTTAACACGTCCAAGTCCGATTACTTAACTTATATATATATATATATATAGTTAATTTTTCCCAAGTTTCCCAATATGTGTACTCTAGGAAAGTTATTCACCTCTTAAATTTCCTACACATATTACTTGGAAGTTTTATAACCACTTTTGTATTTTTAACACAAAACTTGACAACTTATATACAAAAATGTTCCAACACTTTTATATTCCCATTTATATAAAAGTGTTCATTTCTATATAAGTTCTCCCAAGTTTTGTCTAACATTTTTATAAAAACCTTTGTTTTTATATAAATCCACATGTTAGAAAAAGTCCATATTTTTATAAAACTCCATTTTATAAAAATACACTTTTATACAAAATACATGTGTATGTTCATTAGTATTTACCACTTTAACAAGTCTTATATCCTTAAGTTTAGATGATTAAAATCACTTTCAAGTTCATCCAAGTTTCATTAACAAGTGTTACCCAAATCACTATTTTTCTTCAAGTATTCATGAACTAAATAAAAAAAAACTACAAGAATACTTCACATCTATCACCAAATTTTCGGCCCATCCACACTATATTAACACCATTTTAGTCTTTAAAATCATATGTTTTATCATGAAAAGCTTAATCAAGTTAACCCCTTGTACAACTTGCTTCAAGCTAATAAACATGAACTTTTAAAGACAAAAACAAGATTAAGAATACTTACAACTAGCACAAGGCTAGGGAAGCTTTCAATGCTTGGTTATGATGGGTTTAAAGAGTGTTCTTCCAAAAATGTTAAGCTCCAAATAATAACACTAAAAAAAGGACTTGAAAGTGGTTTGATTTAGCAAGAATTTAGATGTAGTAAACTTGAAATGAAAATGTGTATTTGTGTGTGTGCTACGGCTCTAATGGAGGAAAGGAGAAAGAGATTTTGTTTTTGAAAAACAAAGATCATGGTTCATGATCTTTTAAAGATCATACAAGTACATACACTTATTATAAAATCTCAACACCATATCTAAATCAAATAATATCTTCCAAGATATCAAGCAAAGGATGTTGGATAGATATTTGTGGGATTTGGCCGATTTGGCCATGTGAGGGTGGGCCTCACTCTTGCTTTTTATCACATGTTGAATGTTATATATGCATTTAATTCGGTTCAGTTTGGTTTTGATCGGTTTTATTTGGATTTTAATTATGCGTTATTCAGACATTATGATAGTCTCTAATAACCCTTAAACATAGCCTAGTTTAAGTGTTGGTTGATTAGTTAGGCTTTCGTTGGGTGAAATTATAAGTTATACGTGTACCGGGTGCGGTACGCGCACTTTATTCGTTACCGGGAGATTTGTATGTAAAGTTTTCACTTATGGTTTTGTAGTTCCAAAACACCTTATATTTTGTGAAAATACCCTTTATTTTATATCCTGGGTGTCCGGGATCCTTTTCGTTTATTTAATTTTTACCGGGTAATCACCAACGTCCGTTCCGAACAAGTTTATTCGCACGCGATTCCATCGTGATTCATCAGTAAACATGTGCATTCCTATGCATCTTATGGGGAATTTGCTATTCTCTAAGGCTAAATTAATCCAATTAATTTAAATATGCGCTTAAGCCGTTAATTACATATACTAATTACGTACGGAAACATATCGATTTTTGCCGGATGTTACATATCCCCGTAGCCAAACACCCTCTATTTAATTATTCTATAAAAACCCCTCCCTCTTGTCTCTCGCTCTCTCTCTGTTCAGTATACATACACACACAAAGTGTGTAATTGTGAAAAGCCCTCACCGGAGACCAATGGCCGGCCACCGCCGCCTCTGTCTCCGGCCAACCTCTCCGGCCACCGCTGCCACCTCCTTCTTTCCGATAACAACCCGGTAAGTACTATTATTGTTTCATCATCAATCCCGAATCCTCTTTCTCCTCTGTTCCAGTCCGGTTAACCCACTTTCTCCGATAAACATCACTGAACAACACCATCCCTCTTCTTCTATTTTCTGCATAACACACCCGCACAACACACGGTATGTGTGTGTGCGATAAGAATATCAACCGGTCACCGGAGATGGTGACCGGTACCGGCGTTCCCTTTCTTCTTCCAATGATATAGCTAAACCCGATAAACCTTCCTTTCTATTTGAGTCACCGGTAACCACCCTTGAACCAACCCTCTGTTCTGTTGCGAACCATCAACCGGGCCTGAACCATCTCTCTCTGTTTTGTAACCAAGGCGGCCACCGGTTATGGTGACTGATGTCTGTGACCATTGAGTAACCAACAACAACCCTTTTGTTATTAACCCTTAACTGATCAGCCGATTGGGTTCCCCCAGGAACTGATTTTGGAGTTTGGTTATTGATGGTTATCCTTTTGTTATTGGTTATGATCCTTTGATTGTTAATAAATCGTTATGATTATTGTTGTAGGGTATCAAATCGGGAAGACGGATCCGATACCCGGTTCGATATAACTTTCCGGTCAATCTTCGATTATGTTCCGATAATAACCCGGAGAGTGTCCGGTTATTAATTGGGTAAGAATATCTCCATTTGGTTAATTGGTTAATATGATTTGATTAATGATAAGTTATTAATATATAATCATGTTGATTGCGAGGTACCATTAACCGTATCGAGAATTAGAGTCGTTACCGAGTCGACTCAGTGACTCGGTCAACACCCGGAATAGAACCCGGTCCAATAACTAGACGAGGAATATTATTAGAATTATACGAATATATATATAATACGGATAACGTACGGACTTGATAATAATAATAATAAGAGACTAATAATTATATATAAAATATATGCGTTTATATATAAGATTCGATATATAAAACGATATACTAGACTCGGGTAAGTTATGTCTAGAGTTCTTTTAGGTTCGCGTGCCAAGCTGTAAAGGCCAGCTTTATTTCTTTTTGCCTAGATTGACCAAACCCCGAGTTTAGGACTATCTAATATATACCGGATTCCATATATATAAATTGTATATATGATATATATCCTAAGTATTACAATCTAACAAGTCCCATGCGTAAACCGTATCAATATATATATGAAATATAATTGTAATAAGAAGATTAGCAGAAGATATAACGCAAACAAGTGAGTATCGTGAACTCCCCACTTTTACTGTTTTATTAAGTGTTTTCGGGAAAATACATGTCATTTATAAGAAAACATAATAATGCTTTACACAAAAGAATCATTAATAATAGAAGTTATATAAAAGGGGCAATAGAAACACAAGGACAGTACTGGACGGTATCGCCATTTCCTTTCTTGTCCAACTAGAGGACAAGAACCAGTTTTACCCGAGTAGAGGGTAGAAATAATCATATATTATCACAAGCAGAGTGATACCATAGACAGGAATGGCAACTTATAGAATATAATCGAAATAATAGACATATAATCGAATTAATAGAATATACAGTTCCCCTCCAGAATATAGAATTGTAAAGCATATTTATAAAAGATATTTATAAAAGAATTATAAATAAACGAACTGGCCATTCACTTTATAAAATACGCGACCTCACCAACTTTATGTTGACAGAAACTATTTTTGACATGTGTTCAGGTAACCCAACAGATATGATGACGTGGATCCTGGAAGACTACAAGACTGTTATTACCCTGGATTCCGCTGTGTAACTCCGATAACCCGACCCGACAACCCGGCCACATCAGCCAGGGTTGTTACAGTTGGTATCAGAGCGGCACTAATAGCAGTTTTGAAGTCTGTAGTCATCCGGGATCTACCAGAATGTTTTTCTAAAAAGCAATGTTGCTTAGAAAAATAAATTAGAAATAATTAGGATATCAGGATTAGTAAAGAAAATATCAGGCGAATAAATTTTTGGGTACCTAAATGTCAAAACCATTATAAAGTTGGTGAGAACCATAACCGTATACTAGAAATTAAAACGAATCCACCACAGGATATTACTAGAATGATTATGTGGAATAAATTGACAATTCTGTACACAGTTGTGAATTTATATGCACATTTAATTTCTGGGAAATCTTACAGGATATTAAGGCCATATAAATGGGAAATAATATGCAGAAAAGAAACCAGATATATTAAAAGAAATCAGAAATAAATCCAGATATAAAACACGAAAATTTTAGAAGTATATATATAAATAGATATAAAAATTACAAAAGTATCCTTCGACAATTCAATCGACTTGTACGAGAGTTTTGAAATCGTATTTCATTCTCTAGAAAAACTCGTTGATTATAATCATTCGTCGCATTTCTCCGAAATTTCCGTCTTAATAATTATTCATATCGTTAACCTCACGGTTATTCCGATAATTATAAAAAAAAAAAAAAAAGAATACAAATATTACGCTCTAACTTGAACATTCCTATGCTCGAGTTTCCAGAAATTATTATTTTTACACCGTAATTTCCGAAATTTTTATAAATCTGATATATAAATATTGCGTTTCCTAAGAATTTTCTTGATTATTTAAATAAAAATCCCATATATATACCGCGATTATTTAAAAGGTTTTAAAATCTTTTCAGTATAAATTTTGAAGTTTATTGAATTTAGTATTATTTTTACAATATTTCAGTTTTGAGTAAATATATATAAATACCCCTCCGTTCAAAATTTTAAATAAACGATTTATTTAATTTATAAAATTAAGAAAACCTGTTGATATTATAACTTATTTTTTTTTAAGTATTGATAATTTTTGAAAAACCCCAGAATCTATCTCAGGTTTTATTCAAATTTATCCGTTTAATCTTAAAGTTTTGATTTCAATATTTTAAGAAATTTATTTATTTTATCAATCAGAAATAAGAAATTGTTTATTAAAAATATAAGAATTCAGACATTAAGAAAGTTTTTACCACGACTCTTTTGAATCGTAAATTCTATTTATTATAAAACTTGAATCCATATTGTTATTATAAATTATTCCTAAAAAGTTTTTATACAAAAGAACCACGACCGTATTAATTTACCGAAACATATTTTCTACCGTATATAATGTTATTTTCATAGAAATTTATTTATCAAATTCGTATTCGTGTATATATATATATATCAAGAGCCTTTTTCCGTATAATTTCGTACGTATATTCGATCGTATAAATTCCTCGATATTATTCCAATATAAACGATAATAAATAATAAACATATTCCGTTTTATAATCTAAATTCGTCTTTCTAAAAATCTCAGTTAAATGACCTCCTCGATCCCTTCCAGAATTAAATAATATTTGGAACAACAATATTATTCTCGAAATTCCGTAATCAACATACGCTGGTATCTGTCGGACGAAACCGAATTCTTACTCGCTCGATTATACGAAAATATAACTACCGTCTTAATCCTATGACTCGAACAAGTCAAGGGATATTAAGAAGATTGGATTGTTATATTGAATACCTTCTGACACGAACCAATTCTTGAATGATTGATAGTCTATTTCGTTAGACTCAGATCAACATATTTTTTTCCAGAAATATATATAATTTCAAACTCAAGAGAAAATAAAGAACAGAATATCGAAATAATATGTAAGGGACACATACCTATTGTGATTAAAATAAATGAATACTGGAATGTTAGGTGAGGTGGAATAATAATTATGATCGCGACATAATTATGAATGCCACAGGCACAGGAACATTCGAGTAAGAGTTTATCGAGATCACAGTATGTTGAGTCACGAACATATTAAGAAAAATAACAAGAAAATAAATATGAATCTGAATTATCAGCGTATCATATGTGGAAAATACGACCACAAAACTGGCAATATTGTTGAAATTCCTTCGTGAATACAACTAAGAATATATTCGCAGAATAGAAACCATCGATTGGTTAAATTCTACGAATCAAAGAAATCAGTTTATTGATTTTGATTGCCAACCAAAGCTAGTTATATGTCCTCTGTGTAATCCCTGCGGCAAAGGATATCCGGACCCTTACAGAAGGTATATCCGGACATTTGCCACTAAGTCACAGGATTCTTTATGAGGATATATACTACTATGAACAAATCTTCGCAGTCACTTCGTATAAAAACTCACGTGAGTTATAGTACAATCAAATTGATAAAACGGTCAAGTGTTATCAAGTTTGAAAATTAAGAAGTGATAAAAGAATTGTTAAAATTCCAAGAATATAATAGATAAAAATGGATTCGGAAGCCAGAAATGGTAGAATCCAACAAATATATCGAAATATAATTGATACCAAGCGGAATCGCGTGGAGATTCACAAGGTATAATCGAAGCGAAAACGAAAAATGAATAGAGTTATGCTCATTTTTCCAGTGAAACTCTCTGGCCCAGGGAATAACGGAATTCCTGTTCCGGGTCAAAGGCTGCGAGAGATCGTTAAGAAATCACTGTTCTGGCAAGAACTATCTATACGAATATCTCAACGAAATAAGCCTCGCTTAAAATAAGTTGGATTAAGAATCTGTGATAGATTGCCTATATATATAAGTCTATCGGAATGTGTTTCCCGACACCAATAATATAGACTTTAATCGAATATATATATATATAAGAGAATTATTCCAAGCAATCATATATTATAGAAATACTGAATTTATAGTGTGTGCTATAGATATTATCAGTATTTGCTTGAATATAAAAGAATATAAATAAATAAATAAAAGAATATAAGTCGACAATAAAAAGAATTATGAAAGACATCCGATATGTCTGAAAAATAGAAAGGCATCCGATATGCCAAGAAATATAATTATCAGAATAAGAATATATACATAAAAAGAAATTATCAGGTAAAAATATAAGTAGTATAAAAACAACTAGAAAATTTTAAAGAATATTTTACCGAGAGTGTATCGAATCCCGAATTAGAACTAAGAAAGAATTTTACAGAAATAGTTAATGCGATAAGTATAGTAATCCGGAATGATAATCATGGTTTTGAGAAAGACTGAATGATGCATTGTTCTCAGAATTTTAAAGTCAAAAGAATCGTAACGACGACTGTTACTAGTAGATTCTGAGACTATGAGAGAAAATTACATATATTGACTGTAGAATTGTGAAAGACCCCGTTCACAATAATATACTGAGAAAAGTCAAATAATATGTACAATGCAGTTAATCATCAATGAAATAGTCAGTAAGATTATTATAGATGATTTAAGAGAAATCTCAATTATCCATGAATTAGTCTTTTCCGGTACCTTTAAGAATTCAGATAAGATACGTCTAATGATATGAGAAACCTCCTAAGTATACCCACGAATAGTGGTAACCTAGAGATCAACCATATAGATGGAAGTGAAGGATAGAATTCATAAGACATCATCCGATAGTTACCAAAGGTTATGCCTACACTTTAAGAAACGGAATTACAATGATGGTTAATTCTAAAGTTCAAATCAAAGAGGTAGTAGCTCGGATCCCGTTTAAGTCGTGATAACGAAGGGACTTCCGTATCTATCTCCTAAGAACTATCTAGAATCCGTCATTGTAAATAAATCCGAATATCAAACGATGAAAATATAGTATCAATACGAGAACCTTTAATAGTCATATCGAAATCATACAGATAATCCATATATCTGAAATAATATGACTATAGCAAGAAAGGTTAAAACGTAATTAGAAATATGATCAAGATGTAGTCGTACAGATTGACATTTCTAATATTGAATTGATACAAGATCGATTTCCTCGCAAACCATAAGAACCAATCATGTCTAGATGACAAGTATTTCGTTCTGATAGTAGCGTCCTTATAAGAATATAAAGGACAAGATCATTCAAATTTCGGGGACGAAATTTCCTAAGGGGGGGAGATTGTAACACCTCGAAGTCTCGAAGTGATTACGTCACCTTACGTGTCTCTTAAACGGGTCGGGTCGGACCTGACCACCCGATTACTAAATTAAATATTCAAAGTTCGAAACTCGCGATCAACCGTTTCAACCGAACATATAAATAATAATTATTGAATTATTATCATCGCGGTTAAACGCTCCTTATCTGTTATTAACCCGCTGTCAAACGTCTTTTGTTCGATCGTTATAACTATTACCAATTATCGCGAGTTCCAGATATTATCCCCGTAGCCAAACACCCTCTATTTAATTATTCTATAAAAACCCCTCCCTCTTGTCTCTCGCTCTCTCTCTGTTCAGTATACATACACACACAAAGTGTGTAATTGTGAAAAGCCCTCACCGGAGACCAATGGCCGGCCACCGCCGCCTCTGTCTCCGGCCAACCTCTCCGGCCACCGCTGCCACCTCCTTCTTTCCGATAACAACCCGGTAAGTACTATTATTGTTTCATCATCAATCCTGAATCCTCTTTCTCCTCTGTTCCAGTCCGGTTAACCCACTTTCTCCGATAAACATCACTGAACAACACCATCCCTCTTCTTCTATTTTCTGCATAACACACCCGCACAACACACGGTATGTGTGTGTGCGATAAGAATATCAACCGGTCACCGGAGATGGTGACCGGTACCGGCGTTCCCTTTCTTCTTCCAATGATATAGCTAAACCCGATAAACCTTCCTTTCTATTTGAGTCACCGGTAACCACCCTTGAACCAACCCTCTGTTCTGTTGCGAACCATCAACCGGGCCTGAACCATCTCTCTCTGTTTTGTAACCAAGGCGGCCACCGGTTATGGTGACTGATGTCTGTGACCATTGAGTAACCAACAACAACCCTTTTGTTATTAACCCTTAACTGATCAGCCGATTGGGTTCCCCCAGGAACTGATTTTGGAGTTTGGTTATTGATGGTTATCCTTTTGTTATTGGTTATGATCCTTTGATTGTTAATAAATCGTTATGATTATTGTTGTAGGGTATCAAATCGGGAAGACGGATCCGATACCCGGTTCGATATAACTTTCCGGTCAATCTTCGATTATGTTCCGATAATAACCCGGAGAGTGTCCGGTTATTAATTGGGTAAGAATATCTCCATTTGGTTAATTGGTTAATATGATTTGATTAATGATAAGTTATTAATATATAATCATGTTGATTGCGAGGTACCATTAACCGTATCGAGAATTAGAGTCGTTACCGAGTCGACTCAGTGACTCGGTCAACACCCGGAATAGAACCCGGTCCAATAACTAGACGAGGAATATTATTAGAATTATACGAATATATATATAATACGGATAACGTACGGACTTGATAATAATAATAATAAGAGACTAATAATTATATATAAAATATATGCGTTTATATATAAGATTCGATATATAAAACGATATACTAGACTCGGGTAAGTTATGTCTAGAGTTCTTTTAGGTTCGCGTGCCAAGCTGTAAAGGCCAGCTTTATTTCTTTTTGCCTAGATTGACCAAACCCCGAGTTTAGGACTATCTAATATATACCGGATTCCATATATATAAATTGTATATATGATATATATCCTAAGTATTACAATCTAACAAGTCCCATGCGTAAACCGTATCAATATATATATGAAATATAATTGTAATAAGAAGATTAGCAGAAGATATAACGCAAACAAGTGAGTATCGTGAACTCCCCACTTTTACTGTTTTATTAAGTGTTTTCGGGAAAATACATGTCATTTATAAGAAAACATAATAATGCTTTACACAAAAGAATCATTAATAATAGAAGTTATATAAAAGGGGCAATAGAAACACAAGGACAGTACTGGACGGTATCGCCATTTCCTTTCTTGTCCAACTAGAGGACAAGAACCAGTTTTACCCGAGTAGAGGGTAGAAATAATCATATATTATCACAAGCAGAGTGATACCATAGACAGGAATGACAACTTATAGAATATAATCGAAATAATAGACATATAATCGAATTAATAGAATATACAGTTCCCCTCCAGAATATAGAATTGTAAAGCATATTTATAAAAGATATTTATAAAAGAATTATAAATAAACGAACTGGCCATTCACTTTATAAAATACGCGACCTCACCAACTTTATGTTGACAGAAACTATTTTTGACATGTGTTCAGGTAACCCAACAGATATGATGACGTGGATCCTGGAAGACTACAAGACTGTTATTACCCTGGATTCCGCTGTGTAACTCCGATAACCCGACCCGACAACCCGGCCACATCAGCCAGGGTTGTTACACCAATAGGCAATAGTGGCGGCCTCTTGGTGGTTAACATATGTGGTTTCTATTAGTGGTTCACATGGGCTATGAGTACTAAAAAATATTTAATCGCATTGGCAATATATGGCAATATTTCAAGAGGTCGCCATTAGCAATGGCGATGATCCCTTATGAAACCCAATCAAGATTTTGCCTCCGTGTGATGTATGTCAGTTAAAGAGTCTGATTAACTTGTTATTGCCCAATTAAACGAGGACATGTTGGAGAATCTATGGCTTTCGTTCTTTAATTTTGGAAGTTTGTGATTTTTAGTTGAGAATTCATTGACATCATAGAAATTAGGGTTTATTGATTTGAGGAATATCATCACATGATAGTTAGATGTGTGTTCATTTATCAAAGGGTTTGTAGCCTAGTATTATCAAGGTATATAGTAAAGGTGTTACTTCTTTAGTGGTTGAAGGTTCTAATCCTGTAAAAGACACTGGTTAAGTTTAAAAGTGAGTTTAGATAGTCTGTGAATTAGTTGTTCTAAAAAATGATATGCGTGTTCTCTTAATAATGAGAATACTCAACTCTCTTTGTTGCATTGCTTGTAGTGAAAACACAACTCAACTTTTGAGGTCAAATTGAATGAATTTCATTAAAATCAACATGTTAGACTCACTTTCTAAAAAAATAGACATTGACTTCTAAACATCTAAGAAATAGACATTCAAATCAAAACTAACCAATCAAACTAAAGCCAAATAAGTACTACCAACCAGGGCCGGTCCTAAAAATTCAAGTGTCCGGATCGAGTTGCAAAAATTGTGCCCTTAGCCTTAGCTTTAGGCCTTAACGAAATAAATAATGTAAACAATTTTTTAAGCTACGATTAAAGTAATATCAAATTGATGGATCAAATTCTATTTCCCATTTAGGTTGTAGTCTAATGGTAGAGGGAACAAACTCTCTTGGGGAGGTTGGGGAGTTTGAATCCCACAAAAGGTGAAAATATAAATGGGTGAAAGTCTAATATAAATGGGTGAAACTTTGGCAATTAAAAAAAAATGTTTCATAACAATAATAAAAGATAAAAAGAAGACAAAACCAACGGGTAAAAAGCAAAAACATCTAAGTGTGAACCCTCTTCATTTCATCTTCTTCATCCTCTCTTGTCCTATACTCATTTATAAACCTGCAATTTTTTTTCTCAAACCATTGAATCCTTTGCAAAAATGGGAGACTTTTGCAAAAACAAAGTGCAATTGGTAGGCATTGGGAAAAAAAATTGAAAATGGTAATGCCTTGAATCCAATTGGCGGTATCAACCTAAGTCTTCCAAACCAAATCTTGTAGCCTGCAATGTCAGCTTGATGCCTCTATATGGATTGGCGGTATCTATGATGCCGCCAAATGGGTCCAAGGCATCACCTTGATGCCGCTGAATGAGTTTAAGGCATCATTCAAGATAAATACTCTCGGCCAGCTTCACATTCTCTCAATCCCATAATTGTTTTTACAACACAATTGTAAAAAACTAAACAAAATACTAATATGAGATATAATACTTTTCCCGCAATTGTTTTGGAGGGTACGATTTTTTATTGATATTGGATTGATGTTACATCCACATGGAGTTATAACAGTATTGGGCGGGGATGAGCTGTGCCTAAAAGCATCCTCTCCCTTTTCATCCCCTGCCTTGCATCGCTTTTCTGGGGTCCAAAAAAGCGGTGTCTTTGGATCGGTGTTACATCCACATGAAACTACTTGGATCGATGTTACATCCACACGTGGTATAACATGTGTAGAATGCAACATTGTTATTGTAGTTTATAATATTAGAGAGTTGGTTTGCGTTGGAGGTAACAATCTCCAGTACCACCCCCAGGCATGCCAACAGACTCTTTAGGGGGGTCAACCTTCCAGGCAAAGCCTGTAGCGCAAGGCCCTCCGATGTTGAAGAATCACGGTCGGAGATTAGCGACGTCGGCGATATCGGATGTAGCTGCTCCTGCTCATGCTCCTTTGGCAGGGTAATCTGGCTGATCATGGGTACCCTTTAAGATTTGGTACACATGTTCAACAGATTGATTGATGTTCCCCTGTTTCGGCCAAATGGGTTTGAATTTGAATGCGGTCCTGAGTTTACGGTGCCTGGGAGAATGACTAGGTAGAATATTGAAATTGGTGATCTCGAAAATAGATTGTCTTGTAACTCGGTATATTGTATAGTTTGATTGACTAGTTTGGAAAAATAGTTGGTAAATAAATTTGTATTATTTGTTTTAAATAAATTTATCATTATTACATGTATTTACTTTTATTTTAGAAAACGTCTAATAATAATAGTAGTAGTATTAAAATTAACAGTACCATCATACTTTGAAACGCCGTGTTCTGTAAGATGCTGACAAATCGATGGCGTTCGTTGTAAGATGCGTCGGATTTTGTAAGTGTCCGACATTGTGTGACATCATCATACTTTGAAACGCCGTGTTCTGTATATGCTGAAGCTGCCTGCCGAAGGCCTGAGGATCATTAAATGCCTGCTGCGAAGACTGGTAAATATCACCCATGGCATCCCTCTGCAAACAAAATTATTAGTTAGAAACCGTAAACTCAAATAATTAATGTATGAATTAGACACGTAAAAATGCTTTACCATCAACTGGATTCTAGCACCGTCATCTTGGAAACCGCCAACTGGGACCGGTGCTACACTCGGACTGCTAATAAATGCAACGGTACGCCCCGAATACCATTGCATATAACCGGGCTCTGTGGAATTCATCGTTATGGGATCCGACGTGTAAACCGTGTTACGACGGTTATTCCATGCATTCACGTAGGCTTCGTGCCTACGCATCCAGTCCACCCCGTTGTGTCCTTGTTGCCCCAAACCATGCAATGTTTCAAGCTCGGCCATGGGTACGGTTAGATTTATTTGCGGAGGTATGTACTGGACCATGTTGAATTGCTTTATAACCCCTTGAGGGTAATGATGCTCAATAATCTCAAAGCATATAAGAGGACAACAGCTCCTCCAGCTTTCGATCCCGCTTGAACAGATAGCCGGTAGTTGATACAAAACCGAGGTGTAGGGGGTCTAGTTGAACTAAAAACATAAAAACAAACACTTAAGTCAGTTACACAACACAATAAATGCTTAATACAAAAAATTGAAAATAATTACTAACACGGGATTAATAAACATACCATGTTCTCGTTTAATGATTGTAGCTAGGAACGATATGTCTTGAGGCAGTGTGTGGATACCTCCCTGAAGTTCAAGTTGCGGTCTCGCCACCTACAAAATTAACATTTTAAAAAACGTGTTCAGTAAAAAAAATACAAAGGGATGCCATACAGACACATTATATTTGTTTAGGTTTTGCGATATATACCGAGCCGCTAGCGGACAAGTATAATCAAACCGGTTTTCGGGTGGTCGTGGTGTGAGACACCGAATCCTCTCTCATGCCCATATTTGAAGGAGCATCATGGGCCCGGTCACGGCTCTTCTATCGGCTGGTGGCATCACAAAGCCGCCTATAAAGACAACTGAGAACCGCACTGCCCCAACTATAAGATCCTGTTCGGCTTAGGTCTCGTAAAAATCTTAAATAAAAAACATTTAATCTATTATTGTTATGATCAGGGAACAAAGTGGAACCGATCAGATAAAAAAATTATTAAACGAGCACGGATAATGCACTCTTCATCCGTAGCCTCAGCTTCAACAAACGGTTTCATTATTTCACTACTAATAACAGTACCGAAAACAAATTTGCCGGACATTCGGTTCTCTGCAGGCGTAACACCTAACCAGCGTCGGCACCACCCTATTGCCTCGACAGCTGTCAGTGCCTCATCTGCTCCAGACACAACACTTCCCTCGATAGGTAACCCCCACAAGACGTTAACATCTTGTAAGGTGACAGTAGCTTCACCAAATGGTAGGTGGAACGTGTGAGTTTCGGGCCTCCATCGTTCCACCAAAGCTGTTATTAAGGAATGGTCAACATATCGATAACCACAATCTATAAGGCCACCAAACCCTGCGGCATCGACAAGGTTACGAACCCGTCCTACAACAGGGTTGTTACGAAGTATCCGCCATATGCTTCTATCGCTACGTTTTACCATAAGGGGCTCATTGAAGTTTTCATCATTTACGAAAATGTGAAAGGAACGATGTCGATCACGTAGATACAACACATCGTTCGTTAGGGGACCAGGGTGTAAGTTTATGTTTGGATTCATGGTGGTAGGAATTTTTATGGTATGATTTTTTATAAGTTTGAAAGCTTTCTAATTGTGATTGTAATGGTGATGGTGTGGAAATGGATGTGGATGGTTAACATTTTTCACCTCACCCTCCATTTTATAACCCCCCTTGGATGCTCTCTTACACTCTCAAAGTCTTACACAAACACTATTTGCCTATCCTATCAACCTGCATATCTTACAAAAAAAATTTAAAAACCAAGGCTATTGCGTGCAATGCATAGAGTGTTTTAGTGGTGGGTGGGTGTTTATACGTCTGAAAAAATGTAGAAGGCTGGCTGATGCCTTCTTTCCATTCAGCGGCATCCAAGGCAGAAGACTCAATCTCATTCGGCGGCATCCACTGATGCCTTATTTTGATTCAGCGGCATCATGGTGGCTGCAAGTGATCCCTTGCATTGAATTGGCGGTATCAATGATACCTCAATCTCATTCGGCGGTATCAATGATACCTCAAAACAATTCAGCGGCATCAATGGTGGGCTGCAGGTTTGCACAGCTTTGCAAATGATTGGTTTGGCAGACTTAGGTTGATATCGCCAATTGGATTCAAGGCATTACCATTTTCAATTTTTTCCCCATGCCTACCAATTGCACTTTGTTTTTGCAAAAGTCTCCCATTTTTGCAAAGGATTCCAAACCATTTCATTTTCTTCTTTAATTCTTAACCTCTTTTAACATTTCTTTACTTTCTATATTATATAAACTACCATTCACTTTGATTAATACTTGATTAACAATTTTGAGGCTCAAACATACAAAAATCCATTGAATTAAGGACATCACTGTTAAGAAAACTTGGATTGTCAGAGGGTCAATGTGCCCCCGAGAAACTGGGCCCGGGCCGGGAGTCCTCCCCACACCCCTTAAGGGTCGGCCATGCTACCAACTAAGGCAAATAAAATGATGAATAGTACCACGGTTTCACGAGAACAACCAATCAAACCGATAAATGTGAATATTAAACATGATATATGCCCCGATTCTTGCCCAAAGAATAAGCTACAATTATGTTGTAGTCATAGTCAATATTATGATTCATAGTCAAAATTATGTATTCATTGTAATTATTGTATTGTCTAGATTAGTGGTTAGTCTCTTGTATATAATGACTTGTATATTCTCAATGAAAGGCATCAAACCATTTGAGTATTTTACATGGTATCAGAGCCAAGAGCTTAATACCTTACCTAAAAGGCTTCTCTGTTTCTTTTCTTTCACCAGCTACGGCTGCTTGACTACGGTCACTACCCACCTAAAAAAAACTAGCGCACCTTGCAAACTAGCGCACCTGTCTTCTTTTTCTGTTCGATTACCACCCATGGCTGACAATACCAACCAAAATAAACCGGAAAATTCTTCCAAGCTCTCGTCATTGACTCTACTGATCCGGATTGGAACATGGACACGGGGGCGTCTGATCACTTGACGGATGATGAAGGTATATGTTCTAACTCTCAATCTTTAAATTCCATTAAATCTATTCTAGTCGGTAATGGCCAAAAAATGCCAATTTTCGGATCTGGACATGCATATTTTCCAAACCACCAAAACAGCCTTCATCTAAACAATGTCCTATACACCCCTCATGTTATTAAAAATCTCATTTCCGTTAGAAAATTCACCACTGACAATTCTGTTTCTGTGGAATTTGATCCTTTTGGATTTTCTGTGAAGGATCTCAAAACTAGGAAACTTCTAAGCCGTCACAACAGTGACAGCCATCTCTATCCTGTTACTGCCCCTGCTCGTGTCACACCCACTGTCTTTGCTGCTTTCACTCCCGAATCCTGGCATGATCGTCTAGGCCACCCGGGAGCTTCAGTTATTGATGTTCTATCTTCGAATAAATTTATTTCATGTAATAAGACTAAACATTTGTTTTGCAATTCATGTCAACTTGCCAAACATAAACGATTACCTTTTTCTTTATCCACATCTAATATTGTTTTGCCTTTTGACATTGTCCATTGTGATCTATGGACCTCCCCCATTGTCTCCAACACAGGATACAAGTACTACATGGTGCTTGTGGATGATTACACCAAATACACGTGGGTTTTTCCACTACGTTACAAGTCCGAAACCGTCACAAAATTTATAAAATTTTTTCACCTACATTAAAACCCAATTTCACCTTCCTGTCAAATCTTTCCAATGTGACAATGGTGGCGAATTTAATAACCATCAATTCAAAAATTTTGCAACTTCAAATGGAATTCAATTTCGTTTTTCGTGTCCTCACACGTCTCAACAAAATGGCAAGGCCGAAAGGATGATTCGTCGTCTAAACGAAATCATGCTTTCCATCTTAACACACGCCTCCATCCCTACCACTTTTGGGGTTGAGGCAATCCACACGGCCGTCTACCTTCATAACATCTTACCAACTAGACTCCTAAACAATCACACACCTACCGCTGCCCTCTACCTTCGCCATCCAGAATACGATCATCTACGTGTTTTCGGATGTGCGTGCTTCCCAAATCAATCTTCCACCCGGCCACATAAACTTGCACCCGCTCCACCCCTTGCGTATTTTTTGGATACCCATCCAATTATAGGGGTTATAGGTGCCTTGATCTTGACACTGGCAAAACCATTTTCTCCCGCCATGTTACCTTTGATGAAACGTCATTCCCGTTCTCACAAACTCACCCACCAACTGAATACTCTCCACTTGAAAATGATCTATCCAACACCATCTTTACTCACCCACAATCCTTTGAACCTTCTTCTGGCCCAAACCACAACCCGAGCCCACCCCCATCTTGTAACACCCCAACCGATGGCGGAAACATCGGGATGTCACGTATTGATGATTGTTCAGTAGCTCATGGTGAATAATAAATTCCATTAAATAATTTAAATGAATTACATACAATAGTTCTAGAATTTGTACATCAAATTGAATAAAACTATACACATATCTTCAAGCATCAATTCAAATCTTCAAGCAAATAAAACCTGAAACATGTTAAGTTGAAAATGTTTTGGGTCAACAAAAGTTGGTGAGAATTACATAGGTTTTTGATAATTGAATAAAAAATGTTGTGCAATTCATGTGTCATGTCAATCTAGTCCACATGTGAGAACATACTAGAAATAAATCGAGTGCATAACCAACCCTGATGACTGTTATAATGTGGTACCTCCCATACGCTCATGGTTCACCTAAATATGTTATACGATAACAAACACCCACGCTACCTTTGTAGGAGGCACGCATCCGGGTGGGATTGTCAGTCCAATAGATCTATCAATGTTTACCGCCGGCTTGTACGGAGTTAATGATTATGCTAGAATGGTGCTTACTCTAATCATGCTCAAGACATAATGCAACATAGAAAACACATAGACACATTGATGATTGAATTGCATAAATGATGTTGTAACATGTTTCACCCCAAAAACGGTGATAAATAGAAAAGGGGCTATGTAAAACTCACCTTGGTAAAATGTTATATCTTGAAAATAATGTGTTGCCCAAATGTGTCAAGTATCACCCTATAATAAGGTAATAAATACGTCTAAGTCTATCAAGTCTACAAATGTATAAGTTTCTAGGACTTCGAATTTGGGGATAAATGCTTGTTTGATTAATATTAAAAATATTCGCTAATTGAGAGAAATTTAGTAAATAAATGACCAAAACTCTTTTTATGAAATTTAAATTTAAGATGTTCACAAGAATGTTGTTTAAAGTATAAAAATAATTTTTATAAAATTATTTTCTTTAAAATAGAATATTAATTCTATTTATAACAAATTGTCAAAATCTAACTTTAATATTTAAAAATATTAAAATTAAATAATTTTTAGTTTAAAATTCATATTTCTGTTCTAAATGATCAGAAACAATTTGTATAAAACGAGTTGATGTTAACCCGCGCGTTGCGGCGGGATGTTGTTTTGTACGTGTGATCATTTTTTACATATATAGTAACCTTTTAAAATGTTTCAAATATAATCATGTTACATATAAAAACCGTGACCCTTCTAGTTTATTTCAATATGTTTTGGATGGTGTATGTAACGACATAATCATTAGCGACAATTAATCAAATAGTTGATGTGTCATACTTGTGCTGGCAGAATCAGAACCTTTTAACCGGGGGTCTAAAATTTAATTTTAAGTTGGGATTCGATGTTGATTACTTTCTTTTAAAAATGAATGTATTGCACATTGAAAACTTTTATCGGCTTTTTATAAAATTGGTATTTAAGTGGTATCATTAGGGTATAGGGTGTGGGGAATGGCATAGGACATCATGCTCAAGGGAGGAGAGGCAACACCGCCCCCTTGATCCATCATCATCAACGGCAACCTATTGCCGGTTAAGCCGGGCCTCTTGATTGGTGATTTTTTTAAGGGAGGGAAGTCTATCACTCCACACCCTTAGACCATCATGGATGATGGGCCTCCTCCACACCCACTAGCCTAAGTAATATTGTAGGTTTTTTACTAAAATATATTCTTAGATAAAAACAAATGCATCTACGAACTATATTATCCTAAACTTATAGATAATAAAAAAATGGCCACCCTTTATCAAATTAGATTAACGCTGGCCACCCACGTAAATAAATCAAAACAAAATATTAAATAAAAAATGCAATTCAAAGTCATCTCCATCATTGCAATTGATTGCAGAGCCCATGCCCCATCATCGTCTTCGTCGGGATACATTCCGGTCGGTCAAAAACTGCTTCTCTTTTTCATCCTACAACCACTAAATTGCTTCTCCTTTTCATCCTACAACCTCTCTATTCCATATCTACGTTAGTTCAAATACATACATACACACACAAATATACAAAAAAGATGATGGTGCTGCATACCTTAGTAAAGGAAATTGGTTCGCTTCACACAAAATTGTTTTGTCAACTTATATGAAGTACTCTCTTGTTAATCATAACTCAATTAAAATAATTTGATGACACAAAGTCATTTAATTTCTACTATGCTCTGTTATGTGATAAACGAAACAACACAACTATAAACCGTCAACCTCTCTCCGTCACCAATAAACGAAGCAACACAACGTATAGAGCATCTGGTTATATAGTTAAATGAGTGTGAAAAGTTTCAGACGGGTGATCACAGGACCGGTAATTATTGTGATGGTGGTGAGGGTTATATAGGATGGGGAAACAGTGGCAGATATCGGACGAAACGGTGATTGGAAAAGACGCAATGGTTTGGTTATTAACTGTGACCATAACGGTGTATCCACCACCGGCAGAGACGTAGAGTGGTAATCGAATCGTGACAAATAGAGCGTTTCGTTTCGGTTATCTAGCCGATGATGATATGCGACGGGTAAAAAGTTATAACCGCCATTGTTCCGATACGTCACTTATCTTTAGAAAAATAATACATGGAATGGATAATTTGTTATATAAGATTATTTAGTGAAATGGATAGGAAAACGACGGGATTCTCTGCCGTTAACTGCGCTGTTAAGTTACTATTTGTTATATATATAATAATTTTGGTGCAAAAATATTAAAAATTGGATTTATTATGATTTAATTATGATTAAAACTAACAAAATTTGATTAAAAATATAAAATAAATGATTTTTCAGAAATAAAAATCATTTCTGAAAAGCTTAATGTTATAAAAACTAAGGATAATTTTTGTGGAAATTAATAAGATCGTTTTGATATTTTTATAGAATTTTATAAATAAAATGGAATAAACTTGATTTATTTATTATATATATTAAATAAATAAATTTTTGAAAACTAAAAATTGTAAGTAAATCTTTTACATCAGATTTGATAAATATAATTTTTTTAGAATTTATAAAAAGGTTTTAATAATTAAAAATGAATTTACAAGATTAAATGTAATATATATATATATATATATATGGTTTGTAAAACAAAAATGATGCAAATAAGGGAAAAATAAGCGCCCAAGCCGGGACTCGAACCCGGGCGGCTAAGGTCACCAGCACCAGTCACAACCACTTGGCCTAGGCCTGTGGTTGTGATTTATCTCTGCTTTATATAATATAAATATCGTATGCAAAACGAGTTTATCCCCAATCTAAGACATTCGAACCCTAATTTCTGCAATTGTTTGATTCACACATCAATAGCCCAATTAACCTTAGGGCTATTGATGTGTGAATGCCGAAGATCAAAACCCACAAAGATAATTATACTTACAACATTGTTACGAGCACAAACGGCCAGTCAACTTGTAAAGTCAAAAACGTGATTGGGTTATAAGAACAGAAGGTTTTTGAGTGAAATTGAGAATTGGAATAGGATGTTCGGCATGGTGAGATGATCCAGAACCCTTCAATTTATAGTGAACGAGTCTGAATCGTTAATTTGGCAAATCGTTGACCTCGTTTAATGTTTGACGCGTTTTGGCTAAATTTGGTTATAATTGATTGTAATTATATGTATTGCCGAGTCATAGATGGCCGGATATCACGAGTTATACCATAATTGGGTGATTGATTGATAAATTTTGTGTCTTTGATCATGGCCGCGTGTGTCTGCATGAGCAGCGATACAGCAGACATGAACTCGAGTCCTTATATATATATAGTAGGTTGATATAGGAACAATAAGCTCATGTGGCTCAACTGGTGTGGCGTGTGTGTGAGTCCTGATTGACTCGGGTTCGAAACCCGGGTGGAACACAATTATTCTTCTTTTCTTTTTTTTTTTTTTTGACAGATAGGGGTGGAGGGTATTTGGGCTTGTGGGCTGGGCTTTGTCTTCCAAAGGGGTTGGGCTTGTCTATATAAATCAACTAATACATTATAGTTACTATATATTATGTATTATGTCACACCCCAACCGATGGCGGAATCATCGAGGTGAGACTTAGTGGTAGATTGTTCAAAGACTTCATGACACTAGAATTCGTGATAATATAATTTAAAGATAAAATTTCATTCATAGCATAATCATTGTCTAAAAAGATAACATAATACAAATTGTTTCACGAAAAGAAAAATAGAACATCAAAATATAGAACTTAAACTAGCGTGAGTTTCTAGTCCAATCCTAAGTAGATTTTTGGATAAACCTGCATTAAACATTTCCTGCAACATGTATAAAATATCCGTCAACACATAAAGCATTGGTGAGCATACTAGTTTGAGTCTAAGTACATAGTATAGAAAAGTCTACTCGAATCATCATGTTATAGGCATATGCACGTAGAACCATACAAACGGCAACAACACTCGATAACACAAAAGACTTCATCTTATCATGACCCATAAAGGGGGCGGCGTGTCAACCTATAGCGCTATACATGTAAGGTGGGTTGTTAACTAATCGTACATTTGTATGTAAGACTTTGAATTCTAGCATGGCATAGCATAATAGCATTTAGATTGAGCATAATAGTTTAAGAGTATGAAATCGTTTAAGTTTTGATAGTGATACATGTTGAGCCCCAAAGAATAAAGAATAAAAGGGGGACAAGTATGAACTCACCTTTAGGTGCGTTTGATAGAGTTCCAAAAAGGTAAGTCTTGGAAGGTTTAGCTTTAGCCTTGGTTATCTAGAATTAAAGAATAAAGGGTCTTAGGTTCGGGTTTAGATTATAGATTCACGAGAGTCATGCAAGCCTTTTAGGCGAACCAAAACACAAACCACCATGAAGGTGATTCGGATGGTCATAAGAGTCAAGCAAGCCTTTTAGGCGAACCAAAACACAAACCACCATAGAGGTGATTCGGATGGTTATGAGAGTCAAGCATTGGTAAGGTAGGGATGTATCCACAAACCTTTCCGAGTTATTAAATTAGTAGAGTTTATATAATTTAGTATTTATATAATATAACTTAAGAAGTAGGGTATGGTGACTTAGTTTGGATGAGCTTTGGCCTTCCTTTTGTCAACCATGAACCATAACACAAGTCCCTCCATCATTGAGTTGTTGGTGAACTTGGTTGGTATTATTAACAACCTAGTGCATAAAAGATAATAGAAGATGACCACATTTGAGGCCTCAAATTGGTGCCCTACTCATGTTTATTTGCCATGGCAAATAGGAGAGAGGTCCTAGAGGTTTCCTCAAAGGGTTTGAAGAAGAGGAGAGTGAAGAAAGTAGAAGAGAGGTTGAAGGTGAAGTAAGAAACTCACTTATTCTTGAGAGAATTCTTGAGAGATTAAAGAGGATTTAGAAATGAGCAAGTGTTAGAATGGGTAGGAGTGGTGTATTTATAGTTGGATTAAAGTGGTTGGGTATTTAATGAATTAATTAGGGTGGTTAGAAGTTAATTAGTGGTAATTATATTTTAAAAGAAAAAAATAAATAAAATCACAATTTAACAAAAATGTACGGACATTTTTTTTGTTTTGAAATTGTGTTTTCTTAACTAAAGTCAAATGCCCCATTTTTTTTTATGTTATGTTTTTTTTAAAGTATTTATTATATATATATATATATATGTTTTATTAATAATAAATATATATTAAGATCTTAACTAAATAAATTTCTTGTTGTAACGCTCAAATTGAATAGGATAAATAATAATGGCGACTCGTCATGAATGGGTAGGAGTAACATACAAGAAGCGAACAAGGCGAACTTGGAATTTGTTTAGCATAGGATTTAGAATATATGCAAAACTAAAAGTCACGCGATGTTATATAAAGTTTGCGTCATATAGAATTTATAGAATAAATGAAATAGATTAAGATTAAATGCAATTGACAAAATACTTTTCCATTGATCATAAGCTCAAGATTACAAGGGTGTAAAAATGACAAGATACAAGAATACAAGAAAAAGTTAAAATCACGTGATATTACAGTCTCCCCTACTTTAGGAAATTTCGTCTCGAAATTTAATTAAGAGTCAACCTTTTTTTAAAAAAAAAAAATAGGTAAGTGGTTTGATATGGGTTTAATAAGAACAAGACTAGTTAGTTTAGTATGTTTAAATCAAATACGGTATCTACTCACTTGTGCGATATTTGTGCTAGTAAGAGAAGTACTTTTAAAATTTTACCCAAGGTTGTACGTAGAAATTTGAGAACTTAACCGACATAAGTATTTTGTAAATAGTGAAATAAGGGGTATGTATAAATAGGTTTGTATATGGAGTTCATGCAGCAAATTTTGGAAAAGTAAGTGAATATACAGTATAACATACATGAAATAGTAAAAAAAAAAAAAAATCTTGTGAAGGTAGGTAAGTATAGTGTGTATAAGAATTTTAGGAAAGTCAGTATTTATACGGTATGAAAAAGTGAAAATTGAAGGTAGGTAAGTATATTTGTATAACATATAGAAAATTTGGGAAAATAAGTAGCTATACGGTATATCATATATGAAATAGTAGAATTTGTTGGCTTGTAAAAGAGGTGTCTTTGGGTAATTGGGTGGGATAGTAAATATGTGCGCATAATAAGTGACTAGATGTGGGAATGAGTAGTTTTTTAGTAAAAGATATTTGGTTTGTACAAGGACGAAAATTTTATTAGAAAAAGAAAACGTTTAGGAGTGATTAAATAAACGAGCAGTTGGACTATTTGAAAACAGTTTTTTTTTTTTTTTTTTTTTTTTTTTTTTTTTTTTGGTGAAATATATAGTAGTTATTTAGTTTTGAAATCCAGTATATCATTAGCCACGAAAAAATATATAAAAGTGAGAGACATGTCTTGTTTTAGATGTATAAATGCTTTTAGAGGCTAAGACTAGTGTTTACGGGACATAAAAATAGATTCTTGATAATGAGAGGATTGCTGGTTAAGCAAGGAAAAGCAAGAGGAAGGAAACGAAGTTGATGGAGATTACAAGTATAGGTTATTCATAGCAAGGATGATGTTGCATAGTAGAGAGTGTGGTTCAAAACAAAGTTATGATATGCATAAAAGACGAATGATGCAAGCGTAATTAGACTAGTAAACTATAACATAAATGGTATCGCAAAAGATAAATAACGTAAGTGTTGGTCAAAATTTTAACTCGACACCCAAAACTTCTCATGGCCCGAATAACTCTACTTTTGGTAGTATGACAGGACATTTATGTATAGGATGTACCTGCGGCGTATCCACCATGTCATTATCATACCTCATCCGTGTTGTTATTCAAGTCATTATAGGTTACACACACTGGGACTTGTTATGTTTTCCATGCGCCCAATTTTTGTAATTACGTGTGCACCCGTAATTAGTCCAATTGTCGTATGGTCCACATAATTTGTCTTAGTTATGTGTGGGTCGCTAGTGGACACAAAATACTTATACACAAAGAAAAAGACATTAAATAGTTTTTATGTTGTACACCTAGCAAATAACGTGACATGCAAACACATAATGTAAAAAAAAGGCATTAAGCAAGTTTTTGATGTTGTTAACCGTACGTGTTTTTGGCGTAGATATATGGTTTCATGACATAATTGTGTAGACTTGTGCATATACGATTACGTTTAGTTGTATAAAATCAAGCAAAAGTATGGGCAATTGGATTCTTAATGAAAACGTGTAAAATGTTTTGACTGAGGGTAACATAAAATTTGAGTTTATTGAGTTTTATGGGTACGCGATCAATTTTAGCATTTCAATACTAAGGGTCAAGTTTGATGGTAGAAAAATTTAGTCCGTTGGATGTTAAAGAAAAACGGATTTAATTAAAGTGGGGAAAATTTAGTGTAAAAGTCTTATCGAAGATGGTCGTTTGATTTATGAAAAATCCATTTTATTAAGCGAGAAAAATAGTTTATTGACAATTTTAGTTTGGCGTTGATGAATATTTTGACTCGTGATACGATTTCAAGAGAAAAGGTTTTGGGATTATAAAGAAGTAGGTTATTTGATTTAGCGTGTCTTTGCTCACAAGTCCTGTTTACAAAGAATTTTTTATTTTTTTAAAACACTTTTACCATTTAGAATCTTGTTTGTCATACAGACTCGACGCGCACATTTGTTAGTGGTTTGAAGTTTAAAGTGAGGATTTTATAGAAGAATAGGCATCCTCTTAGGAATAGTAGGAAGAATTTTGTTCAAAAATTGTGAAAAAGATTGTGCGCGAGGTGAAAAGGTTTTGTGATGTTTGAATTTTGCTGATAAATTATGATTGTAACCTAAGATAACGATGGTATTTCATAATTCATAAAAAAATTCACAGTTGAATAATTTCTTGAAAACATTACATAAGGAAATTCTCATTTTTTTTAGAAAAGAAAAATCAATTTTCTTTAGTGTGGTGAGTGGATCTTCCAGCATCGTAGATCACCATGGCAAGTCTTGAGCATTGGTTGCGTTCATGGGTTGGGTCGTTGTTTAGTTGTGTGACGACATGTTTTGGCTAAATGACCATATGCACCACAGTTGGCGCATATGCGGCATGGTGAGTGAGTGACATGGTGGAATTTACAACTGTTGCATAGCGGATAGATTCCACGGTACTGCTTTTTGTTAGAATTCGGAGTCTTAGGAGTTGTCGAAGTGTGGTTTCGTTTGAGGTTTTTGTGTTTTCGGTTATCCTTTTTCGTTTGTTTGGTAGGGGTATGGGTAGAAGGTTTAGTATCTACATGGTTTGTGTTGTCTTGGATGGTATCGCCGGAGTTTGGAATTTGGTTTGTTGGTGTCTTTAGGTTAGGGAGAATCTTGATAAATTTTTGGCTAATAAGACTTGCCAGTTGGTTGAGATCGATGCTGTTGAGACGGGAAGACATCGACGAGAATCATACATAGGAAAATTTGCATAAGTTTTTTTTTTTTTTTTTTTTAACAAGGTGACTTTTGAATTTAGGAAATAAGTTACTAGAATTTTGGTTAACAATGAAAAGCTTACGGGTAAGATTAGATCGGTGACATTGATGCAAATTTAGATAAACAAAATACATAAGCTCAAGTTGTTCTCATAGATTTAGTATGCAAGTTCAAGTTACACGTATAGGACGCAAGTTTTACATTGTTCAAATAGCGTAACACATAAGTATGAGCAAGTATAGTACACTTAGTTAACATGAAGGAGTTTTGATTTATGTTGGTTGTGATTATTAGTATTGTTTGGAGATTGCTAGAGTACTTGAGATGCGAATCTTGAGAGCATTCGCGAGTAAAATAAATCGAATGTATATAGTAAAAACATAGCATGAAAACAACATTGAAAGTAATAGTAACATAAAATGAGAGGCTTGTTTTAAACAAGCAATTGGAGTGTTCCGGAACGGAACTAAGACTAACCAAAGTGATTCGAATTTACCTTTGAGTTTAAAACATGCTTTGGCCTAATAGGTGGAAATACTCTCGCCGAAACTTTCGGTTAACGGTATTCACCCTTCCAGTTACTACATGTTCCTTGTCATTAGTAAATTTGAGACTTTGGCGAGATTAAAAAAAAAATAAAAAAAATAAAAAAAATCAAGGATTGAAACTAGTCGCTAAGTTGCGGATTTCACTCCTATCTTAGCGAGGTCGTTTCTTGAGTGTGGTTTGTACACTTTTTCCAACGTGGTAAGAAAATTAATTCTAACCTTCAATTGGTAAGTATACACTAGAACGAAAATTGTGAAATTTCCACCAAGGTGAGGATATCACTCCTATCTTGGTGTAGTTTCAAAAATACAAAGAATTTACGCGGATTGAAAGTTATCACCAAAGTGAGGGTTTCACGCCTATTTTGGTGATTTCCTTTCATTTGTGTTATACGAGCGTCTTCAAGTGTAGAGTAATCCATAAATAGGAAGGTAATTTTAAGGACCAAGAGAATGGATTAGAAGCAAGATAGGGAGAACAAGTATATTAAGCATGATAAAAGGAATGGTCAAAAAGGTACTTAACTATAGTCTAGGTCAAACATGGCAATTTTTCCTAATTCCCTATAGTCATGGCTCTGATACCAATCTGTCACACCCCAACCGATGGCGGAATCATCGAGGTGAGACTTAGTGGTAGATTGTTCAAAGACTTCATGACACTAGAATTCGTGATAATATAATTTAAAGATAAAATTTCATTCATAGCATAATCATTGTCTAAAAAGATAACATAATACAAATTGTTTCACGAAAAGAAAAATAGAACATCAAAATATAGAACTTAAACTAGCGTGAGTTTCTAGTCCAATCCTAAGTAGATTTCTGGATAAACCTGCATTAAACATTTCCTGCAACATGTATAAAATATCCGTCAACACATAAAGCATTGGTGAGCATACTAGTTTGAGTCTAAGTACATAGTATAGAAAAGTCTACTCGAATCATCATGTTATAGGCATATGCACGTAGAACCATACAAACGGCAACAACACTCGATAACACAAAAGACTTCATCTTATCATGACCCATAAAGGGGGCGGCGTGTCAACCTATAGCGCTATACATGTAAGGTGGGTTGTTAACTAATCGTACATTTGTATGTAAGACTTTGAATTCTAGCATGGCATAGCATAATAGCATTTAGATTGAGCATAATAGTTTAAGAGTATGAAATCGTTTAAGTTTTGATAGTGATACATGTTGAGCCCCAAAGAATAAAGAATAAAAGGGGGACAAGTATGAACTCACCTTTAGGTGCGTTTGATAGAGTTCCAAAAAGGTAAGTCTTGGAAGGTTTAGCTTTAGCCTTGGTTATCTAGAATTAAAGAATAAAGGGTCTTAGGTTCGGGTTTAGATTATAGATTCACGAGAGTCATGCAAGCCTTTTAGGCGAACCAAAACACAAACCACCATGAAGGTGATTCGGATGGTCATAAGAGTCAAGCAAGCCTTTTAGGCGAACCAAAACACAAACCACCATAGAGGTGATTCGGATGGTTATGAGAGTCAAGCATTGGTAAGGTAGGGATGTATCCACAAACCTTTCCGAGTTATTAAATTAGTAGAGTTTATATAATTTAGTATTTATATAATATAACTTAAGAAGTAGGGTATGGTGACTTAGTTTGGATGAGCTTTGGCCTTCCTTTTGTCAACCATGAACCATAACACAAGTCCCTCCATCATTGAGTTGTTGGTGAACTTGGTTGGTATTATTAACAACCTAGTGCATAAAAGATAATAGAAGATGACCACATTTGAGGCCTCAAATTGGTGCCCTACTCATGTTTATTTGCCATGGCAAATAGGAGAGAGGTCCTAGAGGTTTCCTCAAAGGGTTTGAAGAAGAGGAGAGTGAAGAAAGTAGAAGAGAGGTTGAAGGTGAAGTAAGAAACTCACTTATTCTTGAGAGAATTCTTGAGAGATTAAAGAGGATTTAGAAATGAGCAAGTGTTAGAATGGGTAGGAGTGGTGTATTTATAGTTGGATTAAAGTGGTTGGGTATTTAATGAATTAATTAGGGTGGTTAGAAGTTAATTAGTGGTAATTATATTTTAAAAGAAAAAAATAAATAAAATCACAATTTAACAAAAATGTACGGACATTTTTTTTGTTTTGAAATTGTGTTTTCTTAACTAAAGTCAAATGCCCCATTTTTTTTTATGTTATGTTTTTTTTAAAGTATTTATTATATATATATATATATGTTTTATTAATAATAAATATATATTAAGATCTTAACTAAATAAATTTCTTGTTGTAACGCTCAAATTGAATAGGATAAATAATAATGGCGACTCGTCATGAATGGGTAGGAGTAACATACAAGAAGCGAACAAGGCGAACTTGGAATTTGTTTAGCATAGGATTTAGAATATATGCAAAACTAAAAGTCACGCGATGTTATATAAAGTTTGCGTCATATAGAATTTATAGAATAAATGAAATAGATTAAGATTAAATGCAATTGACAAAATACTTTTCCATTGATCATAAGCTCAAGATTACAAGGGTGTAAAAATGACAAGATACAAGAATACAAGAAAAAGTTAAAATCACGTGATATTACAATAGTTACTATATATTATGTATTATGTATTATTATTATTATTATTATATATATGTATGTATATATATATATATATGTTGTGTGGTTGGGAAATAAAAACTTAGGCACATTATGAAAATAATATTTTATAATTTGAAAAATTTGACGATGTTACAGTCTCCCCTACTTTTAGAAACTTCGTCCCGAAGTTTATTGAAAACACGGGGTTGATGGGGATTTGGGTAGGAATTAGGACAAGTGTGATCTGACGAATTTTATATTAGGGCACGACAATGAATAGAGTAACCTGTATCGAATAGCGTGGTTAAGAGGCGTGTTACGTGTGAGTCGATTTACTAAATGAGCTACTAGATACCTAGGGTTTACAATTTGGTTAACCACCAGAAACCTTGATAAAATTTCACACTACCTTATTGTACATGTAAATTCATGATTACGTTCCGGACCGTAATTACCAATTTACCTTACATTAGGGTCTTGCGTCCTTTTATGACTCTATCGATTGTTGAGCAGGTTCGATAGCCTCCACCAGTCGTTGAGCAGGTTGTAGGGCCTCTCCCCGACTGTTGGAAAGACATGATGACCTCTACCAATCGTTGAGTAGATTGTTTGGTAGTCAACTAATTGTTGTACAAGTAAGCAAGTATGATTATAGATATAGCAATTAGTTCACATTCAAACAAGCATGCACACAGATGTTATGATAATACTTGAATTTATTACTTGAATCAAAAGCGCCATTACATAGAATTAAAAGCAAACAACATTTAAATGGTGGGACTTGCTGTTAAGTAGCTGGAGGGTCTTGATCTCGGTTTAGTTTAGGGCATCGGTTACGGTAGTGATTTGGGTCCCCACATTCATAGCATTGACCATAGTTGTATCGATTAGGATTATCAGCCTGAGCAGGGTTGGTGGGTTGATCGGCATTAGGGTTTGGGGTCTCGCGACATGTGTTGACCAGATGGCCATACCTACCACAATTGGTGCACACGCGACATGCTGAAACAGTGGGATGATGTCGATTGCATGTGTTACACAATGGAAAGTTTCTTGCATAAGGCTTCTTGTTAGAGGCTTGTGTAGTGAGGTTTACATTAGGATTCCTGGTCTTACGCTTCTGGTTCTTGGTAGTTACCGCGGCCACAATACTTGTTTTCTCGCTTTTCCGAACTAAGGTTCTGTTCTTTATGTGATTTCCATCGCCATTTCCATTTCCATTGTCGTTCCCATTCATTGGGATGACTTGAGCCAACAAGTTAGAAACCAGAGTTGTGATTTGTTGTGCCAATTGTTGAGAGATAATTGTAGCTAGTTGGGCGTCACCTCCATTGTTGTGGTTAGTGTTGTGGTCGTGGTTGTGGTTGCTGCTCCCTTCTTCATGATTGTCACTACTGTTAATGCGAGTGCTGTGGCGTGGAGACATGATCTGTAAGAGATACAATGAAGTCTCAATGAGGCATGAAATGAATGAGGTAATATAAGGAATGTAATCATTTATTCATTAATTAAAACGAATAAACGAAAACGTTGACTTATCAAAGATTCCAGATTCTAATAACATATGAAGACATGCTTTAGCCTATAAGTGAACACTCATCCCGAGAATTCCCAGGTAGGCATCCGGGTCCCTCGTCTGATTGGGATATATGCGCAATGCCAGCCTAGACAGAAGGCTCAGAATACAGGCGTTCACCCTTCCAGATTGCACGTGTTCGTTATTAAAAACTAGAACTTCGACGAGATCTCAAGGGGGGTTCAGGTTAAACCTGAGGAATTGGTTTTATTAGTCTAAGAGTAGATCCACTGATGGAGAGCAACCTTCTTGTAGGAATGAAAGTAGGGATAAGAAGTAGGAGGGAGATAGAGAATAGCAAGTAAAGGAAGCAAGTACTTGTTAAATCCTATGGTTATAGACTAGATTATTTTTCTAATAACCTAATTCCCTATAACCATGGCTCTGATACCAATCTGTAACACCCCAACCGATGGCGGAAACATCGGGATGTCACGTATTGATGATTGTTCAGTAGCTCATGGTGAATAATAAATTCCATTAAATAATTTAAATGAATTACATACAATAGTTCTAGAATTTGTACATCAAATTGAATAAAACTATACACATATCTTCAAGCATCAATTCAAATCTTCAAGCAAATAAAACCTGAAACATGTTAAGTTGAAAATGTTTTGGGTCAACAAAAGTTGGTGAGAATTACATAGGTTTTTGATAATTGAATAAAAAATGTTGTGCAATTCATGTGTCATGTCAATCTAGTCCACATGTGAGAACATACTAGAAATAAATCGAGTGCATAACCAACCCTGATGACTGTTATAATGTGGTACCTCCCATACGCTCATGGTTCACCTAAATATGTTATACGATAACAAACACCCACGCTACCTTTGTAGGAGGCACGCATCCGGGTGGGATTGTCAGTCCAATAGATCTATCAATGTTTACCGCCGGCTTGTACGGAGTTAATGATTATGCTAGAATGGTGCTTACTCTAATCATGCTCAAGACATAATGCAACATAGAAAACACATAGACACATTGATGATTGAATTGCATAAATGATGTTGTAACATGTTTCACCCCAAAAACGGTGATAAATAGAAAAGGGGCTATGTAAAACTCACCTTGGTAAAATGTTATATCTTGAAAATAATGTGTTGCCCAAATGTGTCAAGTATCACCCTATAATAAGGTAATAAATACGTCTAAGTCTATCAAGTCTACAAATGTATAAGTTTCTAGGACTTCGAATTTGGGGATAAATGCTTGTTTGATTAATATTAAAAATATTCGCTAATTGAGAGAAATTTAGTAAATAAATGACCAAAACTCTTTTTATGAAATTTAAATTTAAGATGTTTACAAGAATGTTGTTTAAAGTATAAAAATAATTTTTATAAAATTATTTTCTTTAAAATAGAATATTAATTCTATTTATAACAAATTGTCAAAATCTAACTTTAATATTTAAAAATATTAAAATTAAATAATTTTTAGTTTAAAATTCATATTTCTGTTCTAAATGATCAGAAATAATTTGTATAAAATTTTGGTGCAAAAATATTAAAAATTGGATTTATTATGATTTAATTATGATTAAAACTAACAAAATTTGATTAAAAATATAAAATAAATGATTTTTCAGAAATAAAAATCATTTCTGAAAAGCTTAATGTTATAAAAACTAAGGATAATTTTTGTGGAAATTAATAAGATCGTTTTGATATTTTTATAGAATTTTATAAATAAAATGGAATAAACTTGATTTATTTATTATATATATTAAATAAATAAATTTTTGAAAACTAAAAATTGTAAGTAAATCTTTTACATCAGATTTGATAAATATAATTTTTTTAGAATTTATAAAAAGGTTTTAATAATTAAAAATGAATTTACAAGATTAAATGTAATATATATATATATATATGGTTTGTAAAACAAAAATGATGCAAATAAGGGAAAAATAAGTGCCCAAGCCGGGACTCGAACCCGGGCGGCTAAGGTCACCAGCACCAGTCACAACCACTTGGCCTAGGCCTGTGGTTGTGATTTATCTCTGCTTTATATAATATAAATATCGTATGCAAAACGAGTTTATCCCCAATCTAAGACATTCGAACCCTAATTTCTGCAATTGTTTGATTCACACATCAATAGCCCAATTAACCTTAGGGCTATTGATGTGTGAATGCCGAAGATCAAAACCCACAAAGATAATTATACTTACAACATTGTTACGAGCACAAACGGCCAGTCAACTTGTAAAGTCAAAAACGTGATTGGGTTATAAGAACAGAAGGTTTTTGAGTGAAATTGAGAATTGGAATAGGATGTTCGGCATGGTGAGATGATCCAGAACCCTTCAATTTATAGTGAATGAGTCTGAATCGTTAATTTGGCAAATCGTTGACCTCGTTTAATGTTTGACGCGTTTTGGCTAAATTTGGTTATAATTGATTGTAATTATATGTATTGCCGAGTCATAGATGGCCGGATATCACGAGTTATACCATAATTGGGTGATTGATTGATAAATTTTGTGTCTTTGATCATGGCCGCGTGTGTCTGCATGAGCAGCGATACAGCAGACATGAACTCGAGTCCTTATATATATATATAGTAGGTTGATATAGGAACAATAAGCTCATGTGGCTCAACTGGTGTGGCGTGTGTGTGAGTCCTGATTGACTCGGGTTCGAAACCCGGGTGGAACACAATTATTCTTCTTTTCTTTTTTTTTTTTTTTTGACAGATAGGGGTGGAGGGTATTTGGGCTTGTGGGCTGGGCTTTGTCTTCCAAAGGGGTTGGGCTTGTCTATATAAATCAACTAATACATTATAGTTACTATATATTATGTATTATGTATTATTATTATTATTATTATTATATATGTATATATATATATAAGTTGTGTGGTCGGGAAATAAAAACTTAGGCACATTATGAAAATAATATTTTATAATTTGAAAAATTTGACGATGTTACACATCTGTTCCCTCTACACCACCCACAAGCCCAAACCCCCCACCCCTACGGCCCAGTACCCTGACCCAGCTCACACTTCCCCTGAACCTTCCATTCATTCGAATCACACCACTAACCAACCCTATAGCCCATCCGCCACCTCCTCCACCGACCCACAAACCTCATCATCTAACCATACACATTCTCCCGTTCATCATCCACAACAGATTAACAACCCACCACCACCACCACAAAACACACACCCAATGACTACTCGTCTCAAAGCGGGAATCACCAAACCAAAGGCACCCATTAATCTCCATACCACTTCCACTCCTTCCATTTCACCCATACCAAAATCTTACCGATATGCATTGTCCGACCCGAATTGGAAAGAGGCCATGAATGATGAATATAGAGCATTAATGGAAAATAAAACTTGGGAGTTAGTTCCACGGCCTGCAAATGCACACATTATTAGATACATGTGGCTTTTTTGCCACAAATTTCATGCTAACGGTTCTTTGCAGCGTTATAAAGCTCGTCTGGTGGTGAACGGTAAATCTCAACAAGTGGGAATCGACTGCTTTGACACTTTCAGTCCTGTTGTCAAGCCCACCACTATTCGTACCGTTCTGAGCATTGCGGTATCTATAAATTGCCCGATACATCAACTTGATGTGAAGAACGCCTTCTTGCATGGAGATCTCAATGAAACGGTCTACATGTTTCAACCACCTGGTTTTGTTGATAAAAATAACCCGTCTGATGTTTGCAGGTTGAATAAATCGTTGTACGGGCTAAAGCAAGCCCCTCGTGTTTGGTATCAACGCTTCGCTAATTTTATTGTTTCATGTGGCTTTAGAAGTGCTTCTACAGATACCTCTCTGTTTGTCTATCACCAAGGGAATCGCACGGCATATTTACTCCTATATGTCGATGACATAATACTCACCGCATCGGATGACACCTTTCTTAAACAAATCGTAGATTCTCTGTCAACACAATTTGCAATGTCAAATTTGGGAGATCTTCATCATTTTCTTGGAATTCAAGTGACACGAACTAAGGAAGGTCTTCGGCTCTCACAAGAATCATACACTCGAGACATCCTAGCTCGCGCAAATATGTCAAACTGCAAGCCATGCAACACACCCTGTGATACGGACTCCAAGCTTAGTGCACAGGCTGGTTCCCTTTTATCAGATGGCACACTCTACCGCAGTCTAGCAAGAGCCATTCAATACTTAACTTTCACAAGACCAGACATCTCATACGCAGTTCAACAGGTCTGCCTATTCATGCACGCTCCAAAGGATCCACATTTTCAATATTTAAAGAGAATATTGCGCTTTCTAAAGGGCACGTCCGATCATGCTCTCTACATACGCCCCTCCAAATCTTTCAATGTCACTGCTTATTTTGATGCCGATTGGGGAGGGGGGGCTGCCCAGACTCCAAACGCTCCACATCAGGGTACTATGTCTTTCTCGGTGATAACTTGGTCTCTTGGTCGTCTAAACGCCAACACACTGTATCAAGATCAAGTGCTGAAGCCGAATACCGGGGCGTTGCTAATGCTACTGCAGAAACGAGTTGGATTCGCAACCTACTTCTAGAACTTCATATACCTACTCGTCAAGCAACGATTATTTTCTGTGATAATGTTTCAGCTGTCTACTTGGCAGAAAACCCGGTTCAACATCAACGCACAAAACATGTGGAAATAGATATTCATTTCGTCCGCGAAAAGGTTCGTATTGGTGACATCTGTGTCTTGCACATTCCCGCTGACTATCAATATGCAGATATTTTCACCAAAGGACTTCCGAAGCAATTGTTCAACCGATTCAAGTCCAGTCTTTGCGTGCGTTGACTACTACCGTTGCGACTGTGGGAGACTATTAAACATAATATATGCCCCGATTCATGCCCAAAGAATAAGCTACAATTATGTTGTAGTCATAGTCAATATTATGAGTCATAGTCAAAATTATGTATTCATTGTAATTATTGTATTGTCTAGATTAGTGGTTAGTCTCTTGTATATAATGACTTGTATATTCTCAATGAAAGGCATCAAACCATTTGAGTATTTTACAGTGAAAAGATCGGCCAAACTTTAGCCACCGGCTAAGGCTTAGCCATTGCTTTTATTTACTGGCTAAGACTTAGCCTCCGCTTTTACGTGAATTTTCTTGCTAGGATAATCCTTAGCCGGTGATGTTTTATTTTTGCTGGCTTAATTTTCATGTCTATTTTTGTTAATTTTTACGGTCAATATGTCTAGTTTGGTGATTTTCTCACAATTTTCAGTTTCAAACTTTGAATACTTGGTATGATTATATGGAATACTTAAGTCTTGAGATTGTTGTTATTGAACTTTGATTGTATCTAAACAAAAAATTAAACAAAATTTTATTGAAAATCCACATCATGTCTTTCACCACTCTTCACTTGTTGCCTTGAATAGAATTGAGCTATATATGTAGTCTATGCTCAATACAGTAGTTATATTAAACAAGTTGAACCATACAATCTCATTACTGATAATTGCTTTCTAAATACAAATAACAAGTTTGAGAAATGGCGGCCGATGGTTACCAAGGTCACTAAGTGAGCCACGGATGGCATTGCCACCGCCTTAATCGGTCCATATTTTCAGCTTGTGGTCTCCAAGAAACGAATAATTAGTGAAGCTGTTGAAGGAATGGAGCCATGGAGGAGGAAGATGAAGAAGCTAGTGGTTCTACGCCAGGCCCGTCACACAGAGCTACAAAATACCCCTCGACAGGTTCCACTTGCTTGTGTTAGGTAAACCAAACAAATGTCTTGTGGGAGGGCTGTGGTCTCTGCAAGGGTGGCTATAACGGTAGCAGCAGTGTCCGCAACGATAGATGTGAGTCACCAGTGTTATTTTATATACATTCTTGGTAGCAAAGCATTACCACGTTTATCTAGCAAAATACGTGTCTTGTAAAGTTACACTGGTGTTGTTTTGACGTTATAAACATGTAGATAATCAAACACTTTTTTATTTAATTTAGATACTTAGATATAAACATAAAGATAATAAATTATATGGGACTGTGAATTAGATGATTCTGACCAAAATGTAACAAAAGAACGAAAGAAATGTCTATTGTAACTTACATAGAAAGAAACCAGCATGATGTATATAGATAAAAGTACAATTTCTCCAGACTCAAGTTACAAGTCAAAGAAGCACCATTAACCATACTCATCTTCGGTACCTGTATCGTTTGAAATTGAAATAGACATGCAAGATTCCGCGTTCAAATGTGCATTTGAATCCCTTCTTGTGTGAATACTCCCATTCCTTGTTAACAATGCGAAATGCCTGTTATAGATAATAAACTTCGATTAGATATACACATACTGGTACAGTTTTTGACTTTGAGGTCAAAACCTATAATATACTAAACGTGATTACATAAACTACTTATAAAACGATAATCATATGATAATAGAGCATTTTAGTTATCTTTTTAAACCGCTTTCACCTAAGGTTTAAAATTGTCCAATGTGCAAAATAAGGTTTGAACTTACAATATCCTCATAGGGTGGGCCAGCATGGAACCGAATGATGCAGGTTTCAGCACTATCCCCGTCCCTCTCAATTGTATAAACTGGAGCTTTTATTTTGTCAACAAGATCTGGGTAGAATATATTGAATTTGTAGCCTTGCACAATCTTTGGGGGTGGATTGTCGTGATCATAATGAGTCTGGTTGTATTTGTTCCACTCGTATCCAGTGTGCACACGGTTGAAATATTTTGGTTTTCTAGGACGATATTTGTCATGCCACCAGTATACCTGTATGTAAATCCCGATCCATGCATGTCAGATACACATTTTATAAACGGGTACATTTAAAAAAAAAAAAATATGTTTATGCAAACATTAAAGACCCGCAATAAACAGATACACATTTCAAAAACCCAAATCCAAAACCACCTAAACTCACCACAATAACATTTTAAAAGCTGAGTGACCTAAGAGCATTAGACGAAACATAAACAAAGCATGAAAAGTGGAGGTGACAATTTCAACCCATTTTTCTAAAATAGATTGAAATCAAGGTTGTAATTTATCTTCAAAGGGTCAAAGCGAATAAAATTTCAAAGCAAGCTAAACTGGAAAATGGAAACGAGCCAAATACGTCGACAATATCAAGCGCGTAGAAGGTAGGTCACCCAAAGTGTTCTCAAATTATTAATATTAAATTGTAATGGAAATACGCCTTTTCATAAATTAACTATAAATAAATTAAATAATTATAGAACCAGAAGAGAAAATGAAACAGAAATGGAAAGGACCTGTGAGTCAACATTGACTTCATCGCTGTTTCCAAATACTTCATCACCATTATCCATGGCTCCCATGGCTTTCGCAGCCCGCATCTCCAAATTATCCTCAGGGGGTGGCAAAGCCATTGCTTCTTGAAGCTTTCTCTGCTGTTCTTCCACTACTTGTATACGCTGCCTTTCCTGTTTGCGTACACAATGTTAACAAACTCTACCTACCTTCATTAGCCAACAATAATAATGTGGAAGAGAAATGGTAATTACCAAAATAGCCCTGTCCTCTTCAGGGTCTATTGCTTCTTCATCTTCATCTTCATCGTCATGCAGCAATTCTGGTGAAAATGAACCCGCTTCTTCCTCCTCCATTGGCTGCTGCTCGCCTCTTGGTATTACTTCAGGAGCTTCATTACCTGTTGTATCAAAACAAACAAAATTTAACCGACTTCTTTCAGATGGGTGGTTGAAAACAAGTTCCTATTTGAACCCAAAAACAATGTGTTGATTACAATTACAATTACAAAAACAGTATTATCACAACAAAAACCTAAACTTCATATAAAAACGATTTAGAAGATAGTAAGTACTGTATGGCATTAAAAGTAGACTTTCGGAGTTTAGGTGGTTTATAGTTGTCATTTGTCAACCCATTTGACCCCTAACCCTTTCAGCTATTTTTCTTTTGAAAGACCAATTTGAAATGAACATATAACATGTCAAGTTATCAACACACTGACAAGAAAAATCGGTCACCTCTACTCCTCTAGGACTAATTTTCAAAGATAGCTTATACTCGAAAACAACATTCTATACCTTCTAGATCATGATCAGATTCTTGCTCCACTTTAGGTGAAACAGTTTTGTCCCTCTCCATGTCCCTGTTGAAACTCCTATCTGGTTGCTCAAGGTATTCTAAATGTTTACGCAACATCTTACTGTGAATTTCCTTTAAGCAAGCCTGCATGGACACAATTGAAATTTTTATATATAAGACAGGAATGAGAAAACAGTATGGGCTACACGCCCTGGTTTGGTTGGTTCTGATAGAAATTCTGGGTGAAACCGCCAACTAGATTTCGGGAATAAACAAACCAAATCGGACAGGTTGGGTGGGCCAGCCCAACCGGCTGGTTTTAGCGGGTTTGATGGTTCAGATTTGGAGGTTTAACCCGTAGTTTGTATTCATACATTATAAATGATAAAAATGCTTCATGAATATAATTATATATGCATAACTGCATACTCAAAAAATGAAAATAAATAAATAATATGGTTTACACGGCCGATTCCAAGTTCCAAACCGTGGGCCAGACTGTTAAACCGCCAAAATTAAACCGTGAAGCGAAACATATAAATCTCAAACCAGCCAAACCCAGCAGACTTGTTTCGTTTGGGATGTTCAGTCAGTAACAACGGTTTATGAACACCCCTAGATAACAGTGTTCATAACAAGTGGCTATTTCAACTGCTTCTGTTATTACTTATACATGGACCATCGATTTGGATTACCAATAATAAACATTAGCTAAAAAACAAAACGACACAAATGAATCGAAAGCCATCTAAAGTGTAATTTTAATGCACATAACTTAAAAGAACAACAAGCTCAGACAGTTAAATTATTAGTAATTATAGAGTTTTTGCAACAATTTACTATTTATAAGAAAAACATCAAAAAAATAGATAGCTACTGTTTCAGGACAGACCCACAGGCACCATTTTTTGACACGTTATCCAGCCCGCTCATCCATTTTGTCAGCTCTAATGACATTCATATAAAAAAACCTAGACGGGATTGTAAATTAGTAATAGTATAATACCTTAGCTTTATAGATGTGAATGCGTTTAAGAACAGCTTCCCAATACTCAACAACCTTAGCCTTGCCAGAACGCATCTCAGACTCGATTTGGGAGTGAAGTTGTTCAAGTGCAGCAAATGACTTTCCATCAAGAAGTTTCTTCACATCTGCCTCGATACTTGAATGCATACCCCTTTCTTCTGCAACTATGTCTGCAGGTGGTGCTTCGCCTCTCACTCTAGCCCGATCCAATGTCTCCTTTTTGCGGGCCTCCGCCAACTCCCAATCACAAACCACCACAAGTGCCTACATACACGTAAGCAACAGCATAAGCTAATATATTTCACAATGCCAGGTTGACGAGTATTTTACCAATCAGTACAAGTAAAATCCACGATTACAAGTGACAAATAGGGTGGTATAAATAGAATGGTCAAAACAGGTATCATGGTAGATGGAACGTCTTTGTCTAAAAGAAATCATGTATCAAACATGATTACAAAGATTATATTATTTCAATAAACATCTTGAGATTTTAATAATAAGAAAAACTACAGTTAGAGTTATGCAACTTTAACTCTCATTTCTAATTTAGGTAACACTTTTTTTGGCTAGAAAAGTCATCAGAGTTTCAAAAACATCGATTTATAGCAACCAATTTTTAAGAAGTTCGGTTTAACATGACATAATCCCCAACATATCGCTAACTTATGACCAGGTTGACCTTTCAGACATCCACTTGCACAAAATTTTGAAAATTTGATGGTTTCTCTAGCCTGAAATACGTTGGTTACTCAAAAAGATATCAAACCATAGTTTGATTTGATGGTTACCTTTTTATGCAATAAGCCCTTAATAATAAAGAAAATAGAATTCAAGACACATTTTGGGCCGACTTACAAACCATCTGATCCGTTTTCATTTAAGCTACGTTTTAATTACATGTTTCACTAGTTGGAGAAAAACGTAAGTGGCCCATTCATAAGTAAATCGGTCAAAATTGCTACCATCATATACCATAATATTAAAAAACAAATATACACACAAGCATTATACAAGTTCACTACGTATATAATGTGAAAAAGGAGGGGCTGAAGAGGGCTATTTAAAAATCGATTTTATAGTGAGGATATAAGAGAAAGTCTACCTCCCAATATTGTATATGTGTGGGTGTTCCTCTGTCCAAATCTAGATGCATTTTTATGTCTTCCTGAAGCTCTTCCATCTCTTTTACAGTCAAACCCTGAATTAATCCAAAATAAATTTGTGAGAAACCATGACCATGAAACCAGATCCAACTGTCGAACAATCAGTGTAAAAACAATTACAAAGCACACATACCAATCTCAATTTATATAACCATTAAAAAAAAGTACACCGCCATTAAAGCACCTTGGAAGATTTTACCACATATGAATATATTTAAGATGACTTTCAACTTGTTATACTCGTTTCCTTTCTAATAAAATCGTTTAGCTTAACCTATATGATCCATTAGAGATAAAACAACCCAAATCGACCCATTTGTATACAAATGGGTCAGTATCATCCCCTCTAAGCGAGAGGGTAACCTTGTATCATTAGAAAGAAAGTGAATAAGGTTCAGGAAAACGCGGTCAAGAATACAAAAACGTAAGCAAAACAGAATCTCAAGCAGAGAAACAACCAAAATTTTGTAGCTACCTTAAAAACCATGTATGGCTCCTCTATCTCCATATCAAATTCACCAGTAGGATCAAGATGCTTGGATAGTACGTCAATTGGCTTAATACGTCCTTCACGCAACCGTATTTCAGATCGAACTTTGCTTTGATCAAAATGAAACTGTAGTAACAACACATGTTAGTGAACATTTACAGTATCAAGATTAAACTATATACAGGAATACTTCCAAGTAAATCAGAAAAAATATAGAGAGCTTAGAAGAGAAAGGGTCAAAAGACACCGAAACTACATTTTAATTCAAAAAAAAACGGCTACATTTAAAAAATTAGATTTTTATTAAAATACATAATGTTTGTGATCATAATTGACATGCTCGCTACATAGAGAAAAACAAACAAACAAAAAGTGGATAAGGTCAATCCAACCTCACGTTCTCACCTGTACAAAAGATACACAACTTTTACCTGAACCTGTGTTGACACGTTCCCCATTACCCAACCCCACATGACCTGTTCTATTGCACTCTTAAGTATTTCACTGTGAAAAACAATAAATCACTCTTACCTCTTCTTCTTTCTTTTCCCAATCCTGAAACTCAGCTCGAGCACGTTCTCTAGCCAGCAAAGCCTGCAGAAAAATGAGTATCAGTTTACTATCAATTACTGCAACCAAATAACGACTGATTATCTTTCGCATTTGTATATGAATTTCTAATTACCAGCAATTAATGGAGGAATTATAATGATAGCTTTTGTTTTTTAACAGGCAACACCACGGAGACCCCTGGGATACACCAAGGGATCCCCTAGGCAAAAGTTGCAAAACCCCAAAACTCCTATATTTGCATCCCTTGCCTGGGTTATAACCCAGGACCTCCCACTAAAGGCAAAGCCTATACCAAGTGAACTACCCCACATTGACAAGTATAATGATAGTTATAAAAAAAAAAATCAAACTTACCATCTCCTCCTCATGCTGTGCTTTTTCAATGGCCCTTTCCTCCCTTCTTTTTTTAACCTTTTCAATTTCGGCCTGCAGCATTATGTGAAGATATGAATAGATCAAGTCTTGAGAATTTTGTGCAGAATTGCAGATTAATCGAATTGAAACTTGAAAGTTACATACCATCCTTTCTTTCTGTCTCTTCTTTTCAGCTTTAATAGAGAACATGTCAAGAGGAACTCCTTGAGTAACATCTCGCTCGATCTTCTTTCTCCACACAAACCTGAAAATTGTATGTTGTAGTAAGTACTTAAATATGATGACTAAAGAATATTAAAGATTGTCTTCACAACAAGTCTTACAAGATTGAGAAGAAAGACACTAAATGCAACATATTGTAAAAAGCGATCAATATATGGCAAATGCCATCAAATACAATTAGTTTGTATCCTAGCTTTTGGAGCACACTAATCTGTAACAAAACATTACAGCAAAGAAAGTATAATGATAATGATTTGCAGAAACAATTAAGATTTTGATTTCAGATGCTACTATGAAAAGATAAGACTTTAACCAGAAGAATTAGAGCAAGGAGCTCAAAATCAAATCACAATAATAGTAGGGATTTTATTTGGAACAATAACTACTAGATTGTTAACTCAGGTTGTATTTTGTTTTACCAGATATGCAGTGTTGTAAAAGGCGGACTAGGCGGCCGCCTAGGCGCCGCCTAGTCGCTAGTCGGACATATAACTCGGAATAAGGACCTAGGCTGGGTTCTAGGCGTTTTGGGCATTAGGCGGCTCCTGGGCGGGTCCTGGGCGGTCGTAGGCGGTCATAGGCGGTCCTAGGCGAATTCCGGCGACGAATTCCGGCGACTGTGGAGGAGATGTTGCCGGAGAAGATGAAGAAGAGAACAGGGAAGAGGAAAGGTGGAAAGGTGGCTGTTGTGGACTTGTGGCTGCTGATTATTGTGTAGGGTTTTATTAAGTTTAAACCTTTTACATTTTAACCCCTCTATCTTTCTAATTTTATCTAAAAAGTCTAAAACTAGTTTGTATTTTTAAACTTTTAACCCCCTGTATCTTTAAAAGTTCACATTTGGTCCTTAAACTTGTACATTTATACATAAAAGTAAAAAAATAAACATTATAATACATATATATCTTTACATATTTTTTAAAAACACCTAAATTTGTGTGTATATATATAAAATACGTATAAAATACCAAAACGCCTAATTCCGCCTAATTTTCGCCTAGTCCCGACTAGTCCCGACTAGTCCCTAGGCTGGACCTCACCGCCCGCCTAGCGCCTAGCGCCTTTTACAACACTGCAGATATGAGCAGTGGCGAAGCTTGGTTTGCGAAACGGTGGGGGCCGGACTCAATTTTTTTCGATCGGCAGTGGCCATAGTTATCGATGGCGAATAGCGGTAAATAGCGACGGGCTACCGATATGCTACGTAGCGATAGCGATGAAATAGCGCCCGCTATTTTGTAAATAGCGGTAAGGTATTAAAAAAATTAAAAATATTTTTAAGTACAAATTTACAAGTATAAGGACCAAATGTGTATATACACAAACTAATTTTATACTTTCTACCTAAAATTTAGAAGTTTTAGGTCCTATATGTAAACAAATGAAAGATAGAGGGGTTAAACATGTAAATTGATAAAGTTAAATAACCCTAAAAAGTCTAAAACACACAAACCCAGATGCTTTTCACTTTTTCAGCCGCTATTCCTCTGCTCTTCATCTTTTCTTCATCTTCTCCGGCAAAGAACTACAGAACGTCGCCGGAATCTTCGCCGGACTTCGCTGGACTTCGCTAATTGCTCGATAGCGGGCCGATATGCACTGTGTAGCGGTAAATGGCCGATACGCGACGCTATTCGCTATCGCGCCCGCTACAGACGCGATTGACAACTATGGCAGTGGCAAATTGGTGGGGGCCGAATTCAACCCGGAGTCAATTTACCTATGAAAATTGCAAATTTCTACCACTGCGCCAGAAAACCGGGGGGGGGGGGGGGGCACCCCTGGCCTTTCTTAACCTTCGTCCCTGGATATGAGAAAACAATGGTTCAGCCATTTACCCATTGTGTTTGGTTGAAGGGTCTGGGTTCGATGGTATGACTTTGAAAGTGCTAAGATAAGAATGGCATAGTGTTACATTGTTATGAGTTTGAAAGACCCACTATGAAGGTTTTTGCACTAAATGGGTCTATAAACCCTTTCTACTATCTCTCATCACAAATACATACTAGAATTTGTTGGGGGTGAAGGCTTTGCGAAAGGGTTGGGCAGCCGGCCGTAATCTCTTGTGGAGAATTTATGGAATGTTTCCATAATTAAGTTTCTTGCTAATCAAGATTGTAGCCCTAATTGTACGTTTGTAACCTTATAAATATAGTCTTAGGGACTTAGGCATTGTAGTTATCTTGAGTCTTACGCACCTGAATAAAATTCCCTAGTTGCAGTAACCATTGAATCCTATAAGTGGTTGTTATCAGGGTAACCAGTTTCCCATAAGATATGGATTCCGAAAAACGAGCCCTATCATCTAAGTTTTCCTCATAATTTGAGAGAGTTAACGAACTAATTGGTTACCCATAATTTTTGTCCAAAACATCCATTCTAAATTTTTCCTTCTTAGAACCAGTTGATGAGACGCCTAGGCATTAAGCATCCCCAGGTCGTTTCAATTAGCAAACTCAACCACTATGATTAGCACCTAATCATTAAGCAAAGAGCCAAAGATTACAACTTTTGTCAACTTGGATGAAGTCCTTTTGATCTGTGTTGGGAGTAATTGTATCAATCAAACAATAAAACAGCTAGTTTAGAACAGGTAAGTGACAAAATAAATTTGTCCTCATATGTTGGCATAATCCAAAACTATACCTTATATATTTTAGCAAACTGCATTTGGCTCTGGTTAACTACAATTTGATCCTCATATGGAAATTAAGTGCCAAAAAGGTCACTAAACCACCTACATTCATTTAACAGGTTTTAGACTACAGGTTAAAAAATGTTGTTTTCAAAATACAAGTTAGAAATGTTGCTAGCATAAGATCTATGAGGATAGTTCTACTAAAGAGACCTAACCAGGAACCGAATTGGGCAATAAGATTTATGAGGATAGTTCTACTGAAAAGGCCTAACCAGGAATAGAAATGCAATACTTTTCTTTCTTACTCAGTGATTCACTCATTAGAAACATATATGCTTGCATCATCCTTCTCTCAGTCTCAATACTCGCAATATATTTGGGAAAAGATGGAACCCAAATATGAAGAAGATGGTTGTTTGAATCGGACGTTGATCTTACCTATCATATTAATTTAGGTTAACTCGGTTGCATTGTGAATTGTGATGCTGAACAGGACAAGCGATTACAAGATCAGAAGTAAAGTACTAAAGTACCATCAGCAAGTGAGAAGAAATAGTTCAATACTATGTCCTACAACTCTACAAGATCTTAGTCAAGAGATTGGTCAAAGAAGAAACAAGGCTGCAATCTGCATTCGAACTTAGAAGCCTCGGTTCAGTGGATCAACACCGACATTGAAGACAGTGTCATGGTACTTGGGAAGATCTTATTGATCTCCGAAAGAGGTGTCCTAATCTTAAACAGCGTCCCAGCTCTAATGCTAAATCTCAGGAATTGGTTGAAGGATGTGTACTAATAGAAGTCTGTATATTAGAATAAAAGAATAATTTTCCTTTTCCGTCCTTTAAGTCACTTATAGCAGTTACTATCCTTTATCATTTGTGTTAGCATATACAGGATCCCTTATCTAATGAACAATTCACCTAAATACACTAATACCAAGTATAGCTCTCAAGTTATACTAAGTTCCAACACCTATTCATGCACAATTCGTTGCTGATTATCATTTCATCTTCATCAATTAAACAAACACGAATAAAAAGCAACATAAAATTAGAGAGAAAAAAACATAACCAACAACTCACTTCTCATTAAGATTAGAATCACCAAACGGATTCGAGTCATTCGCGTATCCATAAACATTCTGAGACTTCAACTTCTTCGCCACTTTCATCGCCTAAAACATCACAACAACAACAACAATAAACAAATAAATAAACAAATCAATAATCACATTCAATCATCAATAACTGTACAAAAACCCTAACCTTCTTCTGTGCTTTCTTAGCTAAATACTCAGCAATCTCCTCTTCACTAATCTTCTTCGATTTCTTCTTATTACTTCTTCGGTCATCATCCGAATCATCTTTGGAATGTTCTGAATCAGAATCAGAGTCTCTGCGTCTGCTGCGTTTGCTACTGCGGCTAGATTCTCTGGTTTTTCTGGACCGTTGTTTCGGAGAGGAATCGGAATCGTCTTCAGAGTCAGAGTACCTGCGGTTACTGTGTTTGCTACTACGGCTACGGTCTCTGGTTTTTGTGGAGCGTCGTCTAGGAGAAGAATAATCGGATTCGTCATCATCATCATTATATGTTTTTCTTCGTTTGGATTCGTCTTTCTTGCTCCTGCTACTGCTCATTGTTGGTTGAAACAGAGAAGATGAAGGATACAATGGTGTGTTTAAGAACAGTTGGAGAAGAAAGATAGGTTTTGAGAGGGGTAGAGGAGGTTTGGGTTACAACCCCAGCCAATCTGAAAGTCTGTAACCGAACTACTTGATTAAAAAGGTTACATGGGTTGTGTTTGTGGGTTGACGGGTCTAACCTGATTAGAACCTGAAAATTTTATATGAATATTTACGAGTTGATCTGAACATGACATGATTATTCATGCGTTAATTCGAACATGACAAGTTTAATCCAGATTTTTTTTATTAACATATTATTATTTTCAAAACAAAACTAATGAACATCAATATGTCAAATGCTAAAATGATAAAAGTAGTAAAGACTATTCTCTTTTAGAGTTTTATGATGTATAAAGTAAATATGTAAAATACGGTTATAATAAAGTAGTAGGAACTAGGGGAGCAAATGAGGTGAGCTATTCGAGCTCAGCTCGAAAAAAAGTTCGCGTCAAGACTAACCAAGCTTGAAACAAGTTCATTTAGCAAACGAGCCCGAACTTGAGCTTTGGTTATGGAGCTCGAGCCGGCTCACGAGCATAAACAAGCCCACTATATATCTAATTTTATATAGTATATTAAATATATATCTAAATAACAATAATTAACTTATAATTTAAAGGTGATGGAATTGAACAGTGTTTTTGAGTGGTGATGTTTTCTGATTGGCGGTTGCTGGCTATGAGACACGCGTTGGCAGGTGATACAGCTCTAGGGCTCGCGTCATATGCAAACCCCCCCCCCTCCCCCTCTTACACGCGTCATATGCAAACTCCCTTGAAATAATTACTCTTTTATAATTTTATGAAAAAAAGCTAAATTATATATAAAATAATATTTATATTTATTGTTAATTAATAAATAAATAATAAATAAACCGAGCTTGAGCTTTCATAACATTAACGAGCTCGAGCCCAGTCAAACTCAGGCCGGCTCGTTTGCACCCCTGGTAAGGACTATGGGTTCTTAATTTGGCCCAAATCTAAAAGGTTTTTTTTTTAATGTTTACGTGTGTTTGTATATATTAATGTGTGTATGTTATGTGTGTATATATATTTAAAAAATATATATATCATTTCAGTACGAATCAACTTTAAAATCATAATTTCGTGTTCGATTTGTATTTCATTTATTGACTCGAACTCGAATCGAATTGAATTCGATTTCTTGATGGCCGGATTGAATTTTTGATAACTGTATCAAGCTAAAGAAGTGTTTGTTAGCCTTTTAATAAACCTTTTAATCATTCAAATCTTAATCATTCAGCATTAATAGTGTTTGTTTTAACTAAAAAATAATATCCGAATGGTTCCATTAAGCTCTTTACCAGGCTGTTTAGTTGATTAAGTACTGAATTATTAAGAGGTCTGAATGATTAAGAGGCTCTGAATGATTAAGTGCTGAATGGTTTAGCTATGCACCAAATCTGAATGATTCAGCTCTTAACCATTCTATTCATAGCATTTTTTAGGTTGAAACAAACAGTCTGAATGCTTAACCATTCAGAGCTGAATGATTCAGGGCCTCATTAAGAGGCTACCAAACAGGCCCTTAGTTAATAAGATGTGCTGAACCATTTAGACCTTTTAATGATACCTGATAAACCCAGATCGAAAAGGGGTGAGTCGGATATCCGTTATATCTCCATCCCCTAATAAATTCAAGAAGGTTGTAGAGGGTGTTTGGGATTGAGTTTCAAAACAACTTATCGACTTATTGGTTTTTTCAAGAAGCCAATAAGTCAGTAAGCTGTTTGTGTAACCCAAAAACAATTTCTGTTTTGGCTTTTGGCTTTTAAGGATGAAAAAACTGTTTTTGAGAAGTTATAAATCCTGGTTTTTGGCTTTTGGAAAAAAACTTACAAATCTACTACCCATACAACCAATATTCACAATAAGTTAAGCGAAACACTTACAAAAACAATCTATTGGCTTTTTGACGTTTCTCATCCAAAAAGCTAATCCAAACACTTTTTTTTAAAACTCATTTTCAAAAAAGTCATAAGTCAAGTCAATTAGACCATGTGTAATGGTGGGTGAAAGAGACATTTTTTTGACACTTGGCAATGTGGGACAACTTGGTGGGTGAAAGGGGCTTGAAATGGGCAAGGGGTGTAATGGTGGGTAAAAAAGGGTAAATATATAATAGTATTAAATTTGAATTAAAAAAGAATAAAAAAACAAAATTAAGTGTCACTCAATAATTGGCCAATCCAAAATTGAACACACGCGAAATATTTCACGCAACCCCATTTAGTGCCCCTTTAATTTAGAGGGGATGGTGTTCCTGGGTTAAAGGGCGTCAAATAACCCCTTTCACTAATCATACGGGTGGTCTTATAAGCGATCACAAAAGCACTTTATAAGCGATCACAAAAGCACTTTTGCATTTCCAAACCCAATAACACCCTCGTAGTGTGGTTAAAGAACACTCTCGACTATATTTCCATTCATCAAACACAAAATCTACCAAAAACCCTCCATCCATCCATCTTCAATTCTTCATCAACACCTTAAAAATCAGCAATGGACGCAGATACAGCTTTGGAGTTGGTAAAGAAAGGCTCTTCTCTTCTTTTTCTTGATGTTCCTCAACACACCCTTCTTGGCATCGATACTCAGGTACCCATTTTATTATTATTATTCTTTTTTTACTTTCTCAGTTGCAAAAAGAAGCTTAATTTGTTGCACACAGTTTGCAGTTCTTAAATCTTTAAGTGTACCAGTAGCTACTCATTGGAAATTGGGTTGTGATTATCATGGATTGGTAGTGATCATTGTTAGTTTAATAGTTTAGTTGTTCCCTTATTATTTTTCTGATGATTGGTTTTTATTACTTTTGGGTAAAGTTAACATCTTTAGTTGTCTTGGTTTTAAAAAGCTATAGGTGCACAAAAGCGATGAGGTATTAACTTGAGGCGCGAAGCGCAAAAGCGGTGGGCTTTTCGTACCCGTGGCGCAAGTTACATATCCTATAGGTTTTGACTTCCACTACCAAAAATAAAGCTATAAATAAGGTTTTTATATGATTTTATCTACACGTACAAGCCAAAAAAACCCGAGGTACATGTTGCTGCAAAAAAAATATCTTGGGTACAAGAGGCACGCGCCTCAGACAAAAAAAGCCCAGGAAAAACCCAAAAAAGGTGCGCATTTTTGCGCTTCTTGTATTTCCTCTAGGCGCTGCGCCTCGCGCCTAAGAACCAAAGTTATGTTTCCAGTAGGATTGGTTTCGCCATTGAAAAGGGGGTGGTGGCGCAGCTTTGCCTGCTATTCTATTGTAATTTCTATCGTTTTTTAATAATAAAAAAATGATGTTTTTTCATGGTGTATTTTTTGTGAATTAAATATTGTTTTTGTGTGTGTTGTTGAGAAGATCTTCAGTAGCATCAATATATATATGCGGTCTTTCGGTTGGGAAAAAATGTTCATGTGGAGAACTTTTGTTGTCCATTTGGACGTTGTGTTCGATGGTCATGAAACAGTGAGACCGGTTTCTGGCGGTTGTGTTTTGTATAATGCTTCTAGACTTTAGTATCTTATGAAGTTATAATGTTACATACTTACATTTTAGGTGTTAAACTATATGATTCTAATGCAGATGTTTTCTGTGGGGCCTAATTTTAAAGGTATTAAGATGATTCCTCCGGGTCCTCACTTCGTCTATTACAGTTCTTCAGACAGGTTAGCTAGCTTTCATGATTCAATGTCCTCTTTTTAATTCTTTTCGTATTCCATTCCTATAATTTGGAACTTATCTACAAGTTAAGTTTTCTTAATTTCTGTCAGAATTAACCATATGTATTACTTGTTCATATTTGAAAAAATAACCTTTTAGTATTGAGTTTGTCGTCCTTGGTTTTTTCTAAATGCAGAGGTGGCAGTGAGTTTTCACCAATGATTGGTTTCTTTATTGATTTGAAACCATCTGAGGTTACGATCTTCACTTATTCTTCTGTTGATTCAAGTCCTTTAGCTACTCTTTCCTTTTGTTTTTGTTTTTCTATGAAGCTCAGTAAGTACTTGACAGGTAATTGTTCGTAAGTGGGACCTGCAAGAGGAACGACTAGTCAAAGTACCAGAAGAAGAGGTACAAACATTTTCTTTTCTGTTTTTCTGTCATTTTTTTAATGTTCTTTGCATATTAATTTTCTTCTCTGTTGAAGGAAGAGAGATTCTCTCAAGCTGTAAAAAGTTTGGAGTTCGACAGATACCTCGGGCCTTATGCCCTAAGCTACTATGGAGAGTGGAAAATGCTATCAAACTACATTACAAAGAGTGTCATTGAACGTCTAGGTAATTCTGATTTATGCTTTTTATAGCTTGTCGCTTCTTTTTGGTTAGGTTATCGCTGTTTTCACTTGTTATTGTTCACAGACCTTTTCTTTTTGACAGTTGTACCATCCCCTGATATTTATGTAGATAATTAAATTTCTGAATCACCATTATAGGTTTTTTTTTTTCTCTAATTGCAAATTAACCATTGGGCTTGCTAATACGCCAAAAAAGTTTGCAAAATGAATCTTTCTGCCTAACCGAGAATTCGACTAGTATATACGATGCTTTTCGGTTTCTGCCTAACATTTTTTATTTTGAAAGTATTTTTTTTTTTTTTTCATTATGGCAAGAATGGTGGTTCGGTTTGCAATGAAAACCAAGACCAATGGTAAAATGAAAATGTGGTTGTGGGTCCCATTTACTCATTCTAAAGGATGACTTGGATGGGACCCACAAACTCGAGAATGGAAGTTAACAGTGTAATTTGAGGACATGTAATGTTTGGCCCATATGCAGAACCCATTGGAGGAGATATCACAGTTATCCATGAACCAGACATTCTTGAAAACGGTCCTAAGACCGCAATGGATCAAGCTTTGTCTGAGCAATTGAGGAATACTAACATTCCAACATCTGATGATAAGCTTAAAAAAAGAGGTTGTTATTACACGAAAATACCCCGTCTAATTAAGAAAAAAGGTGTCCACAGTCAAGACCTTACTTCCTTGAATCTTGACAAGGTACATGTTGCAACAAAACTGTCCAAAATAAACCGATTTTAGTCTAATTACAATTTTGCCGTTATTGATAGCATTCTATATTCGTGTAGACAAGTCTGTTGGAAAGCATATTGATGAAAGACTATGGAGGAACCGAAGATTTGCTTCTTGGAGAGCTGCAGTTTGCTTTTATTGCATTTTTGGTACTAGCATATAATTGTATATTTTATATATATCTTTTTTTAATTTAATTGAATCTTTGATCTTAAAATGTGTTTAATGTGGCAGATGGGGCAATCGCTGGAAGCATTTCTCCAATGGAAAGCTATCGTTCACCTTCTATTTGGTTGTACTGAAGCTGTAAGTTATATACTTGAATCAATTTGACTTTGTGCGGGACTCTTTGACTCTAACAGTCTTTTTTATATTTCTTTTATGTTTATTTATTCTGAAGCCTCTTCACTCAAGGAGTCGTTTATTCACCAAGGTAAGCTCATATGATTGTGTGACACTACTTTTGATGCTCATCAGTGTTGACATTTTTGTTTGTGATATTGCTTTATAGTTTATGAAGGTCCTCTATTATCAACTCAAGTATGCATTAAAGAAAGGTCAAACAGATAATAATGTTGCTGCAAAAGGACCTATAACATTGTTAGATGATTCATTTTTAACTTCCGATAGTTTTCTTCATCACTTGTGCAAGGTATTATATCTTTTTGTTTGTTATTATATTGCTTCTAGTATACTAGATAGAGGGGGCAATTTTGATAAATTTACTTATGAATGGGTTGTGACTGTCTCAAACGGGTCGAGAGGGAAGACCGTACGGTTCAAAGGGGCTAAACGGGTCAAATGACAAAAAGGTGCTTGCAGGTCAAACAATCCTGTCCGTTTCAACCGACCCTGTTTTGATCCATTACTCAACCTGCCTATTATGCCACCTATAATAGTAAAGTAACCAAGAATGATCTTTTGAACCTTGTTTCTTCTTTCTCCATTCGCCTACGTTGAGGCACATCCATTTTGTTTTCCCCTATAATTTTTGGGCACGTTATGTGATCACTGACCAATAAGTGGGTCAACAATTTCCTTATTATTTTAGTCTTAAGCGGGTCAACAATTATCTTTAAAGTATTCGTTTGTGTTTCATATCATAGACTGTGTGAGTTGGTTTGTTATTTATTTGGATACATGCAGGAGTTCTTTTCGATCGTGCTTGAAGCTCCTGTTGTTGATGGGGACCTTTTGTCTTCGGTGAGTAACTATTACATCATGAAAGATAACATTTTGTTTTATTTCTAGTTCTAAGACTAATCTAGAAACAATGGATTTGAAAAAGGGTGTAAAAAAGTTGGATATATTTTTTTTTATCGCGTTCAAGCTGCCAAAGGTTGTTTTACTAGAGGTTTTTAATCTAACCTCGTGTTAATACCATGTTACATATGGTCTTTTATATATTCTCGAGGTTAAATTTTGCGGTTAGTGAGATTACTTATGGTGGAGTTATAAACATCACTTATTTGTGTAGACAAGGAGACTGAAAGAATTACTTGAGACGTCCTAGGATGGGTGTTTCAGCAGAACAATGGAGATGGCGTCTTTTACGAAGAAGATGACGAGGTTAGTATGGTCTTTTAAATGCGCACATTATTTGAAGGATACACTAGAATAACTTTTATTTTGTTTATACACTGGGGACTGGGAATGTAAACAAAACAACTTTGTTTTGTAGTTTGCTCCGGTGGTTGTGATGACGGATGAGTAAAATAAGACTAAGTTAACGGCATATGGAGATCGCATCAGGATTAGTTTTTATCAATAGAGGTTACTTACCAGGATCAAGAATCTTTGTTGGATGTGTTCAGTGCCCTCTTGGTATGCGATCAATAGCGTCAAAGGTTATCGTATAAAAGTTGTAGCAGATGGGCTAATTTATAACGGCCCATTAGCTTGAGAATTTTGCATGGTATGTATTTGACATAGTAGATGAAGTAAATCCGAATTAGTAACACCCGTCTATACCAATGTAACATTTCTTTTAGAAAAGAAAAAAGAAGTTATGTAACCCGCCACATTAGATTCAGGCGTATAAACACGATCCTTGACACTCGAACGCTTCCGATTTGAATGGCTTGCAGTTGAGACATGTAGTATTGTATTATGGTTGGATATTATGCGTGTGGCTTATGATGGTTAAGGTTACTTGAATAAAGATGTCGCTACATGATAATGAGTTGTAAATATTGAATTTCTGGAGCGAATTAGAAGTGTATCTGTAAGGCTGATAATGTAACTAGCATGTGCATGTTTGTAGCGACGTCGAACTTAAAGTAACTCAAATTAAACATATGACTTGACTTGTTTCCGAACAAAAATTACATTGAAACGTAGACTAATTGAAAAGGCACGTAAAAATAGCCATGAAAACATTTTACTCGACTCATTACCGTGTAAAATTTATGTCGACATGTAAATCAACTTGGATTTATACCGAAATGTATTAAAAATAAGGATATGATAAAAATAGTATTTTTTTTTAATTAGAAAATAGTGTTTAGAAACGAGAGCGGGCCAAAATGGAGTAATTGGTATACGGTATTGGGCCTTGAGCCCAACCTAAAAATCTACCTATAAATAGATTTTTTCATCAGATTCTTTCATTATTCTCATCTCCTCTCTCTTACTCTCTCTAACTCATAAACTCTTAACTCTCTCCCTCTCTCTCTCTCTCTCTCTAAAAGAATCCGGCAGCCATTCGGCAGTCGGCGACGGTGGTCTGGCGGCGGAGCCACCACTGGCGGCCGTTCTGACGAGATTTTCCGGTGACTTTTTCAACACATGATACCCTACCCTTACGTTTCTCGACACCCAGATGCAATGATGAAGTACATTCTTCAAAAAAAACGTGACGGTTTGAGCTGTGGAACAGCTCTAGTAACGTTCCGGTCAAATTCCGGCGAATCCGTTTCGAGTTTCTCTCCATGCATGTTAAGATCGGGTCTTTGGGAGTCTCCATGCAAATTTTTTGGTCTTTTTGCTCTTCGGAAAAATTCCGGTGACCAATGACTTCTGTCATTGCGTTTGGGAGGATTCCGGGTGTCCGTTTTCAACGAAAAATATATTTTTCGGGATCCTTATAACTAGTAGATTCCGTACGAAATGGGTTCATCATGAAATATTAACATTATTTGGACACGTTCTCGGAGCCCGACTACGTTTGTTACGGGTTTTGAAGTATTCTCGGGTTAGGTAATGGTTTTCGACGGTTTCCATGTAAAATGCAATAGTCACATTTTGTTTTGCAATGTAGATTTTGGAGGTGGGGGGGGGGGGGAGAAAGAACAAACACCGGAGGCATGAAAACAAGTCAGTTAATACTGAAACCAGAAGCATAGAGAAATGCTAATCTTAACACCATATGAATCAATATTGGAGTTGAAAATGAAATACTTTTATTGTTATTTATATTACTCAAGATATTTGTATATTTACATGTAAAATAAGGGTCATCTTAAGTTCTGCAATGCAACATCCCTTGTAGATTTTAGTTGTGGGGGAGAAGTAAGAGAAACCATAAGTTAGACCTACTCAATTCAGGAAGACATTGTATCGAACATATGGTAGGCATGTAAATAGAACTTTCAGTAATTTAAATAAAGGCAAAATTACAGAAATCAACCTTTATGTTTGATCAAAATTGCAGCTTTCAACCTTTATGTTTAATTTGCACGGAGATCAACCTTTCACTATAGTTTTTTTTATTCAAGTTTCAACCTTTAGCACTAACTTAGTTAATTTTTTCTGGTTAAGTCCTCTCACATGCAAAACATGTGCATTAGGGGGTGGGCCGGTGCCCAACTACCCACCGTAGATGGATTTCTTTTAATATAATTTTTTTTCCTTGACCAACCCAATCTGTACAAATGAGGTAAAAGGTATTCAATTAATTGTCAAGAATATTTTAAATAAATTATTTCTGGATAAAGAACTTAAAGGATTTTACAATATATTATTTTAAAACTAGCTGGAAAAAAAAAAACAGAGACGTGGCAAAAAGATACACTATACACCAAGGCTAATATTTTGCAAAAAGTTAAATTGTACACCAACTAAGTTGTAATGTAAACACAACATAATGAAGTGTAAGCAATCGACATTTAAATATAACATTCAAAAGATTTAAAAGGCTAGCGTTATTTTAAAATAAATACATGTATAAAATTGTGATAAGTTGTTATGCTTTGTATTCTCTTATACTCTTAGAATTTAACATTATATGTTTTGTTGAAGTGTGCTTATTTTTTTATCTCTATTTTTTTTCTGACTAATTTTCTGCCAATTTGTATTGTGCCCACCCTTCAAAAAAATTCTGTATTCGCCACTGTGTGAGGGTATTCTAGTCTTTTCATTTTTTTTCTTTCTCATTTTTTAACAAACTAAAATAGTATATTTTATAATTTAATCAACCCCAACCCCACCAAACCCTACCCCACATCAAACCCACCATCACCTCCATTAACGACGTCGATGACCACTTTCAACAACACCATCAACTACGCTAGTCTCTGACACCATCAATAAGGGTGTTCAAAACTAAACTCTGAACATAATCCATTTTCATAACATAAGAAGCTTTAATCAATAAATGAATGAACAAATGTATTAAAAAAGGATTAATTACATATATCCCCCCCTATTTTCAACTATAATTACATATATACCTAACCCAAAATTTAAATTACATATATCCCCCTACAAAACTTCATAAATTACGTATATACCCATTCTATTAAAAGTACATTGGAAAATAACTATTTTACCCAAATTCTTTTACTAAACTACATTCACGACAAGTCATACAACATATTCCTTCCATCCTACAACTTATATCCCATACGATCTTTCCAACTTAGTAAGTTATGAATACCAAGAACATGTAACATGCAAAATTTTTCCATGCATCCTACAACTTGATTTCACCGAAACAAGTGTTCTAACACTCTTACATAATCATTACTAAGCCCTCATATCATTACATTCATCATTAACAGGTAATGATATGAGGTGCTTCGCATGTGAGGGACTTAACCAGAAAAATTAACGAGGTTTTGCTAAAGGTTGAAACCTACATAAAAAACCATAGTAAAATGTTGATCTCCGTGCAAATTAAACACAAAGGTTGAAACTTTCAATTTTGGTAAAAACATAAAGGTTGGTTTTTGTAATTTTGTCTTAAATAAACATAATTGTTCCATTCCGGAATCAAAACGACAAAAATGGCATCTCAAAAACTAAACTACACAAAAGTTATATAGATCAGGCTAAATATAGGACGTAAGACATGTGGTTGAAAACACATAACAAAAGCACTCCATTATAGAATCTGGAATCACAAACAACTAACATGACATGTCTAAAACTAAAATACACAAAAGCTTTATAGATCAGGCTAAACCTAGGACGAAATTGAGATGAGATGTGGATGAAAACACATAACAAAACTGTTCCATGTGAAACATCACACAATTTTTTTTATATATAGAACTCCCTCGTTTATTCATCCGATTCATGTTTACATTATCTTTCCCATCCATTTTATTAATTTTTTTTGTTTAAATAATGACTTATAATCAATATTAAATTGGATTTTATTACAAATTCTGATTTAAAAACGTTAAAAAAATGTTTGCCTGAGCCAGGATTCGAACCCGAGTCCCTGGCGGGCTAAACCTTAACCACACCACACAAACCACTACACCATTTGGTGTGTTGTGATGTTAATTAAATCCAATTAAACTTAAACCCTTTCAAGGTCTCTTAGTCAAACCTGAAAACTCAAACGTAGTCTCTTAGTCAAGTCAAGTCAAAGTGTTAGTAAATATGGTCTCCTAGTCAAGTCAAAGTGTTAGTAAATATGGTCTTCTAGTCAAGTCAAAGTTGTTCCTAAATTCTAGCCTAGTCAAAGTAGTCCCTAATTATAACTCCAATTTCTACACTATAAATACAATAGCCTGCCATTCAACTCTTTATAACATTCAATAAAAAAAAAACATTATTATCCCATCTCCCACATACTAAAGTTTTCATCCATCATTATCTCCTCTAGCTAGTTCCGAGTTTCCAAGGCATTATTACTAAGTGTTTGCACGCTCAAGAAAACTCACAAACTCATTAAGCACCTAAGGTGAGTTTTACATAGCCCCTTTTACCATTTCACTATTTTGGGGTGAAACATGTTACAACATCAATTTACAATTCAACATAAGTGTCTATGTGTTATTCTATGTTGCATTATGTCTTAAACATTACTATGGTAAGCACAATTATTCTAGCATAATCATTAACTCCGTACAAGCCAACAATACACAATAATAGATCTATTGGACTGACAACCCCACACGGATACGTTACCCCCTACATAGGTAGCGTGGGTGATTGTTATCGCAACAAAAACGAGTGGACCATATGCGTATGGGATGGACCACAATATTCTAGTCACAAGGTTTGATTATGCACACGATTTACCGGGTAGTATTGTTTTCACATATGGACTAGACTTGCCATGACACTCGAATTGTACAAATTTTATTCAACATTCAAACCTATGTAATTCTCACCAACTTTTGTTGACCCAAAATATTTTCAAACTTAACATGTTTCATGATATAGCTTGCTTGAATATTAGAGTTAATGCTTGAAGATGTGTATCTAGTATTTTTAATTTTGATGTACAAATTCTTTTAGAACAATTGTATGTAATTTATGTAATCAATTAATGAAATTTATTATTTACCATGAGCTACTGAACAATCGTCAATACGTGACATCCCGATGTTTCCGCCATCGGTTGGGGTGTTACAGATTGGTATCAGAGCCATGGTTATAGGGAATTAGGTTATTAGAAAAATAATCTAGTCTATAACCATAGGATTATAACCAGTACTTGCTCCTTTTACTTGCAACTCTACCTGTTTCTATTCTCTACCTCTATCCTACTTCTTATCCCTACTTTAGTCCCTACAAGATGTTTGCTCTCCATAACTGGAACAAAATTCTCAGATCCTAACCTGAAATACCTTATAAATCTCGTCGAAGCTCTATATTCTAATAACGAACACGTGCAATCTGGAAGGGTGAACGCCTGTATTCTGAGTTTTCTGTCTAGGACTGGCATTGCGCATAAATCCCAATCAGACGAGGGACTCGGATGCCTACCTGGGAATTCTCAGGATGAGTGTTCACTTATAGGCTAAAGCATGTCTTCACTATGTTATTAGAATCTAGAAGCTTTGATAAGTCAACGTTTTCGTTTATTCGTTTTAATTAATGAATAAATGATTACACTCACTTTCCTTAAAACTAAGCTCTAAAATCTCAAAATTTTACAGCTTAAATCAATCCCATTTCCTAATCATATATGGATTTCACAATCATATTTCATCTTACCATCTTAGCCACATGTTTGATTATTTTCAACACCCTCCCCAAATCATATTATTTCATTTTTCAACATGTTACATATTTCTAAACTGTAACCTCATAACCTGGGTAGACCCTAGCCCTACCTAAAGATTTCTTAATATTGTCAAAATTTTCATCACCTATAAACCATGGAAAATACATATTTTTGTTATAAGATATCCTCAAACTTAATTTCTAAATCCAAATGTTTATTCATTAGCATAACAAAGGATTTTTGATATAATGTCACCTTGATCTATAAAACCTAACGTCGTGTTTAAAATCTTCGACTAAACTAAAATATTCTTATCTAAAGCCACTTAGTTTGTACTATTTAGCAACTTTTGTTTTATATAAGAAACCAGTTTTAAAAAGAAAAATGATAAGATCTTTCCATCCTCATGAACAAAAATTAATCTCCATTGCCACCTAATTATTTTCAACTTGTTCGAACTTTTACAATTTTTGGTATTTTATCACAATCATGTTTTCTCATACGCTAGATTCTAACCTTTGATCCAAACCCCACGATTTACACTGCTACATAATCTCCTTACTATAAAATAAACCCTTTATTAACTATTTTCACGTTCACTATCTTTCATAACCTTGATGATGCTTTGAGTTCTTCATCATCATCTCAAGAACTAAATTCATATTCTTCACCTTCTGGAACATGAACTTGATCCCTATGATAATCAGACTATTGAAAACTTGATTGTTCGTTGCATCAAACTTGATTCTTAGTTATACATGAGGATTTGATTATCTACTTGAACATTTGATTATTCATGATACTTGAAAGCATGGAATATAAACTATTTGCTATAAACACACCTAGAGTCATTAATCTTGTCTAGGACAACTCTATTACAACTCGCATGCTATACTTGATGCATTTACAAACTTACTTACATGTATATATTACGAACTTGCAACTTATGTGTTAAATAAAAAACAATTGTTACACTTAATCAAACAACTGGTAGATGATGAAGTACTTGCTCAACAGTTAGTAGAGTACCTAACAACCTGCTCAACGATTGGTAGAGGTCATCATGCCTGCTCAACAGTCGGTAGAGGTTCTAATAACCTGCTCAACGACTGGTAGAGGCTATCGCACCTGCTCAACAATCGGTAGAGGTTCCTACTCACTGACTGGTAGAGGTCTTTTCCTGCTCAACAGTTGGACTCATTTTTGGATACATCATACATGTATTTTGATACAAAGATTTATTAGACTCATTGATACAAAGATTCAATCACAAGGTTATTTTGCATTACTTACATATGTGTTTAGAGTCATAGAAGGACATAAAACCCTAATGTAAGGTAAATTGGTGATTGCGGTCCGGAACGTAATCATGAATTTACAGATACGTTAAGGTAGTGTGGAATTCTATCAAGGTTTTCGGTAGATAATCAATTATAAACTCTAGTTACCTGGTAGTTCATTTAGTCTTTCTATAGTCAATCAACTCATGCATTTCTTTCCCAACACTTAAGTTTAGTGTTTTGCTAGATTCTTATTCTCCTTGCTATTTCAGACGAACCTAATCCAACCCTTAAAACTCACACATATCAAACCTTTTATCCAAATTATTCGAAACAGATTATTCTATTACCTATAAATTCATGTCGTGCCTTAACCCAAATTTTCCAAACCCCAGTTGACTTAATTTCTACCTAATCATCCTCAACCCTGTATTTTTAATAAACTTCGAGACGGAGTTCCTAAAAGTAGGGGAGACTGTAACATCACACAATTTTTTTTTATATATAGAACTCCCTCGTTTATTCATCCGATTCATGTTTACATTATCTTTCCCATCCATTTTATTAATTTTTTTGTTTAAATAATGACTTATAATCAATATTAAATTGGATTTTATCAAAAATTCTGATTTAAAAACGTTAAAAAAATATTTGCCTGAGCCAGGATTCGAACCCGAGTCCCTGGCGGGCTAAACCTTAACCACACCACACAAACCACTATACCATTTGGTGTTTTGTGATGTTAATTAAAACCAATTAAACTTAAACCCTTTCAAGGTCCCTTAGTCAAACCTGAAAACTCAAACGTAGTCTCTTAGTCAAGTCAAGTCAAAGTGTTAGTAAATATGGTCTCCTAGTCAAGTCAAAGTGTTAGTAAATATGGTCTTCTAGTCAAGTCAAAGTTGTTCCTAAATTCTAGCCTAGTCAAAGTAGTCCCTAATTACAACTTCAATTTCTACACTATAAATACAATATCCTACCATTCAACTCTTTATAACATTCAATAAAAAAAAACATTATTATCCCATCTCCAACATACTAAAGTTTTCATCCATCATTATCTCCTCTAGCTAGTTCCGAGTTTTCCAAGGCATTATTACTAAGTGTTTGCACGCTCAAGAAAACTCACAAACTCATTAAGCACCTAAGGTGAGTTTACATAGCCCCTTTTACCATTTCACTATTTTGGGGTGAAACATGTTACAACATCAATTTACAATTCAATATAAGTGTCTATGTGTTATTCTATGTTGCATTATGTCTTAAACATTACTATGGTAAGCACAATTATTCTAGCATAATCATTAACTCCGTACAAGCCAACGATACACAATAATAGATCTATTGGACTGACAACCCCACCCGGATACGTTACCTCCTACATAGGTAGCGTGGGTGATTGTTATCGCAACAAAAACGAGTGGACCATATGCGTATGGGATGGACCACAATATTCTAGTCACAAGGTTTGATTATGCACACGATTTACCGGGTAGTATTGTTTTCACATATGGACTAGACTTGCCATGACACTCGAATTGTACAAATTTTATTCAACATTCAAACCTATGTAATTCTCACCAACTTTTGTTGACCCAAAATATTTTCAAACTTAACATGTTTCAGGATATAGCTTGCTTGAAGATTAGAGTTAATGCTTGAAGATGTGTATCTAGTATTTTTCATTTTGATGTACAAATTCTTTTAGAACAATTGTATGTAATTTATGTAATCAATTAATGAAATTTATTATTTACCATGAGCTACTGAACAATCGTCAATACGTGACATCCCGATGTTTCCGCCATCGGTTGGGGTGTTACACCATGCCAGAATCCTAAACAACAAAAATGACTTGTCTAAGAGTAAAACACACAAAAGCTTTATAGATTTGGCTAAACCTGGGACGAAATTGAGAATAGATGTGGATGAAAACACATGACAAAAATGTTCCATTCCAGAATCATAAATAACAAAAATGACTTATCTAAAACTAAAATACACAAAAGCTGTATAGATCAAGCTAAACTCTTGACAAAATTGAGAAGAGATATGGATGAAAACACATAACAAACCTGTTCCATTCCAAAATCATAAACAACAATAATGACCTATCTAAAACTAAAATACAAAAACAGCTTTATAGATTTTTTTTAAACATAATTTAATATCTTTAATAAAAAACAGCCAATTACAAGTGTCACGCAGGTAAACAAGTCACAAGCTGCGCCACTACCCATTTTTGTATTGCAAAACCTACTCTATAGATTGGACTAAAGATAGTACGAAATTGAATAGAGATGTGGATGAAAACACATAACAAAACTGTTCCATTCCAGAAACAAAAACAATGTAAATAACATGTTTAAAACTAAAATACACAAAAAGCTTATAAATGAGGCTAAACCTGGGATGAAATTGTGAAGAAATGTGGATGAGAACACATAACAAAACTGTTCCATTCTAAAATCATAAACAACAAAAATGACATATCTAAAACTAAAATACAAAAAAGCTTTATAGATCAAGCTAAACCTAGTACTAAATTGAAAAGAGACGCGGATGAAAACTAGGGGTGAGTAAAATTAACCGCCATAACCAATAACCGAACCATAACCGAACCGATTTTAACCGATAACCGACAAGACCAATGGTTATGGTTATGAAATTTCTTTAACCGATCGAGCGGTTATGGTCATGGTTATGAAACTTTGGTTAACTGATATAACCAAAACCGAACTGAACTTCTAGTTTTAAGTCTATGTAATAGGTTTATGTTTTACACTAACCATGTAGAGGTTTTTCTACTAAGATGAAAGTATGCTAGTAAAAAAACTATCTTGATGTAGGTAACCTTTATTCTAATAAAGAATTAAACTTAGGCTTAGGTAAGCTTTTTTATTGTCTAGAAATATTTTATTAACAAGGATCCTCCATTGGTAGTTTGACAAAAAAAAAATGTAATCTTGTTAGTCTTATAAAAAAAGCTTATGCTAAGTCCACCATCGTAGGCTTCATTTTTTGTTTTGTAGATTTTTAATTTTTAAACTTTAGTCGAAAGTTAGTTTTAGTTGAAGTTTATTGTTAATAACCGAAATAACCATAACCGATTAACCATAACCGAAGTTTGGTTATGGTTAATGGTAAAAACCGAACCAAACCGACCCATGCACACCCCTAATGAAAACACATAACAAAGCTGTTACATTTCATAACCATAAACAACAAAAATGACATGTCTAAAACTAAAATACACAAAAGATTTATAGATCGGGTTAAACCTTGGACGAAATTGAGAAGAGATGTGGATGAAAACACATAACAAAACTATTCCATTCCAGAATCATAAACAACAAAAATGACATGTCTAAAACTAAAATAAACAAAAGCTTTATAGATCAGGCTAAACCTAGGACGAACTTGTGAAGAGATGTGGATAGGGCTGCAAACGAACCGAACGAACACGAACACGAACATGGCCTTGTTCGTGTTCGTTTGTTAAGAAAATTATGTGTTCACGAACAGTTCATGAACACTTACCGAACGAGATTTTTTGTCCATGTTCGTTTGTTAAGAAAACGCTCATGTTCATGTTCATTTGTTAATTTTGTTCATGAACGCACACGAACACAAACGAACATTAATGAACACAAACAAGTGTTCATGAACAGAAACAAACACAAATGAACATATATTACTTTTGAATAACATCGAATTCACATACATTAAGACATTAGCTAGATCCTCACCAAAATATAACATAATTGTCCAAACATACTTAATACTGTAGAAGGGTGTTGGAGATGGAGGGCATCAATGATGGAACGTGGAAACATATATTGGATACAAAAAGTAGGTTTATTGATCTCATATAGTCATATATTTACCTCATATATATTATTTATTGGGTAAAATAAATAAAAATAAAAGATATAAAAATGTGTAAAAATTAAAAACCTTAATAAACTATCGAACACAAACGAACACGTTACCGAACGTTCACGAACATAAACGAACGGACGCGACCTTTGTTCATGTTCGTTCGTTTAACTAAACGAACGGAATTTTTTGTTCGTGTTCGTTCATTTACTAAACAAACGAACACAAACGAACTTCCCGCCGAACGGTTCATGAACTGTTCACTGAAAGTTCAGTTCGTTTGCAGCCCTAGATGTGGATGAAAACACATAACAAAACTGTTCCATTCCAAAATCATAAACAACAAAAATGATCTGTCTTAAACTAAAATGCACATAAGCTTTATAGATTAGGCTAAACCTAGGACGAACTTGTGAAGAGATGCGGATGAAAACACATAATACATATTTTGATTGTTACTGGATCTAACATAAAGAGCGGATTGAAGGACGAAATTTAAAGCATTCAGTTAAGATGAGAAGCACCCAACATCAACTTCACCTATTGGGTTTTTGTTACCACCTTTGACTAGGTTGCCAAGTTTTGTACAGTAATTATGTGAACACCCACATAAAAGAATGTTGTTTAGTCACACCTAACTACACAAAAGCGGCTTAAAATAAATAAAGCACATGAAAATTTAGGGTACTAAAAATATGTAGTTGTATACATTAGTGGTGAACATTAAGTAGCAAAATATTTATTTTTCTTTGAGTCGTGATAAGGACTTATTGTGATAATCGACCAAATCATACTCGATCTGAGATCATATAGCCTACGTAGAAGAGTTTAAAATAAACCACCATGAACTAATTATGAGAATGGCATCATATCTATCTATCTATACATATAATAAACCAAAACCATTTTAATGACATGACACTCAAATAGGCATTCTCTTCCTTGAGTGTGCCAGGTGTCATCCCATGTGGCATTGAGATATTTTAGTTTTTGTGGGGTTTTGTTCATACAGGAAAAAAAACACAAAGTGTTCAGGTAAATCATTAATCATGTATAGACAAGTCACTAATTATGTTTAAATCAGTAAATATGATTTTTTTTTTCAACCAGGGCCGAATAGGTTAATAGAGTTATACGTTGTTTTAGGTTAGGTATCAATATTAGTATGTTAGAGTTGTACATTTGTTTAGTCTTTAGGATAGGTGTTAATATTAGAGTTACATTAAAGTTCTACATTCTTTTAGGTTAGGTGTTAGCATTGGAGTTGTACATTGTTAATTTGTTTTAGGTTAGAATTAATATTAGAGTTATACATCAGTCTATTTTATATGTAAAATTGATGTATCATATTAAATTTCTCAACCCGGGACGCTCCCGGGGTATAATCTAGTATGTTGATTAAAGAAAACTAGCATGTTACAATCCAACGACGATAATAAATTTCCTCCCGTGTTGCGGTGGTGACTCGAATTTATACGATGTAATGAAAACGTATTATATTTGACCTGTCTCATTTATGATTTTTTTACGTTAAAACGTGAACCAATTTGAATTTTTATCGATACGTACGTAAAACTCGAGAGGTGGGTCAAATTGACATTTTACAAAGTTTTTTAAAAAGTTGGAGGTACATATATTAATGATAAAAGTTGAGAGGTAAACTTCAAATAAAGACAAAATTAAAAAAAAAAGGAAAAAACCCACCAAAACACCATTCATAAGACCTTTTAACAATTGTTATTGTATATAATAATGCCATGATGGAGCAAATTATGGTTAGCTCAACCGGCCATCCGTTGCATATAGCCAAAAAGTCATACAACCATTGAAGGTAACTCAGCCCAATTATGCCAGGACATTTAGCTGTCATTATAGAGCGAATTCCGGGTAGCACCTAGCATGGTTTTGCATATAAATGAATGTCATGGAGTGAATTGAGAATGTAGCTCAACCAAATAATGATAGAGCATTTAGTTGTAAGTTCTTATGGAGGAAATTTTAGAGTAGATTTAGTCGTTTCTTAGCATATGACGGTTACGGAGTGAATTAGAGGGGTAACGTTAGGGGTAATATAACCAAATAACGTTAAAGGTATATAGCTTATCGTTGTTGAACAAATTTTTGTAGCTGAAGAAACAACGAGTATATATTTAGTGAGAGGATAGAAGGGAGTGGTAAGTGGTATGACAACTCGTGTTCGCAGCAGGGTATAATCCTTGGCTCACAACGATAGTGAATCTAGGGTTATGCACACAGACGATAAGCAAGTAAAATATGTAGAACAAGAATGTAAGTGGTTCGATCTCGTGAGATCTACGTCCACTGGAAAAGGTGACCTTTATTGATAAATAACGTAAATGATAATACAAGTGGAGATACAAGTGTATTCGTTGCTATTGGCTGGTTTTTCGTGGAGAGAAAGGAGGTTGAGCCCTCCTTTTATAGGAGATGCATGGGCCTCAGCCTTTGGAGCCCATCTCTCTCTTACTGGGCCGGGCCGGGGGACCGGGCCGGTTAGTTGGCAGGCCCCTCTAGTTGGATCCTAACTCTTGGTTAGATAAAGTGATCCAAGTTGGGGAGGGCCCCTTTTGATTGGACCACGTGTCATCCCGTGGTTGGCCGGTTGGGAGGTTCATTGTCCTCCACACACGTGGCGAGTTGTGAGCGGTGTGCAGGGGTGTCAGCTGTCAGACGACTGACCACTCGTCAGCTGACATCTGACGGAGGGAGGCAAGTTGGTGTCCAAGGGGGATGCCTTTAGGTGTTGTCAATTGGTGCCCCTGCGCCTTTGGCGCTGCGGTAGTCCTGGAAGTGATTATTCCCGCGGGTGTTAGAACTTTCAGCGGCGGTATTTTTGACTGGCGGGTAGGGTGCGCCTGAAAGTGGTACCCTACCCCTTCAAGTCCCCCAAGTCCAGGGTGTCTCCTGTTCTTGCTTAGAGGGCTGGTGGGGCGCTGGACTAAAATGTGTCCTTTGTGCTCGCTTTTGTTTGTTGTAGCAGTGTGGGAACTGTTTTTTGTTTAGAGCAAATGAGTGCGCGTTGCGACTCTTCTGTCATGTGGAAAGATATTGGCGTCCCATTATCTTTGCACATGGCTCTTTTATAAAACGATTCTTTTTGGGGTGTTAAGTAAAGTTCGCGGAGAACAGTGAAATTCGGCGGAGAACGTCTTTTGGATTTTACGTCAACCCATCGCCAAGTGATGACGTGGCGGTCAGGGTGTTAAAGAGTAAAATCCGGCGGAGAACGTCTTTTGGATTTTACGTCAACCCATCGCCAAGTGATGACGTGGCATTAAGCCAGCGCCAGATGATGACGTGGCAGTAAGCCAGCGCCAGATGATGACGTGGCAGTAAGCCAGCGCTAGATGATGACGTGGCAGTAAGCCAGCGCCAGATGATGACGTGGCAGTAAGCCAGCGCCAGATGCTGACGTGGCATTAAGCCAGCGCCAGATGATGACGTGGCAGTAAGCCAGCGCCAGATGCTGACGTGGCATTAAGCCAGCGCCAGATGATGACGTGGCACTAAGCCAGCGCTAGATGATGACGTGGCAGTAAGCCAGCGCCAGATGATGACGTGGCAGTAAGCCAGCGCCAGATGATGACGTGGCAGTAAGCCAGCGCCAGATGCTGACGTGGCATTAAGCCAGCGCCAGATGATGACGTGGCAGTAAGCCAGCGCCAGATGCTGACGTGGCATTAAGCCAGCGCCAGATGATGACGTGGCAGTAAGCCAGCGCTAGATGATAACGTGGCAGTAAGCCAGCGCCAGATGATGACGTGGCAGTAAGCCAGCGCCAGATGCTGACGTGGCATTAAGCCAGCGCCAGATGATGACGTGGCAGTAATAATTATCTGGTGTTAATTGGTGTGCTAAATACGTTACCCTTGAATTTAAAGTTTTGAATTTTGAAGGGTCTCCTTGTATTTAGGAAACGTGCATGGGAAGATGAGACGTTTTGGTGGACGTGTCAGAGTGCAGAAAGGATGTCTGCACAGTTGTCTGTCATGTCAGCACGTGGGTGGGAAGTTTATCCATCGTGTGTCAGGCGAGTGGCCGTAGACGCGCGCGAGTGGTGCAGCCTGTCAGTCAGACTGCTGATATTGGGCAGTTGAGGAGTCCTTTTGGGCAGACGCGTGTCCTCTGGTGCTGACGAGTAACTGCTCATCCAGCTGTGATGCCACGTGTAGCGTCCAGATGTGCCCTTCTCTGGCAAGATGAAGGGTCGTCTGCCAGCTGTTCCAGGTCGCATTAAATGCGATGGGTATAAATACCCGAGGAGGTTTTTTCCAATTCCTTCTCATCTTTCTTTTTTCACATATTTGTCTTCTCTGTTTCCTTCATCTCCTCCGGTGAACCTTCAAGTTTTCCGGTGATCCTAAAAAAAAAGTTCTCTTTCTTTTTCTTTCCTCATCACCGTCATGTCTGAGAGTTCTGACGTGGGTGGTAACCCTGGCAAGGCCACCGAGAAGGCCAAGAAACTCATCCACAACACCACCTGTAAGTGGGGTGAAAGAAGTTTTGCCAAGTTTGTCCAGGCTATGGAGTTCGATCCCTCGTGGGAGGTGGAGTTGCCATCGAACAAAGGTACTGCTTTGGCTCCTCCCCCTGGGAAGATGAGTTTGTACGGAGCTCATCTTGCCCTGTGTGGGTTTCGTCTACCTGCCACCAAGTTCCAGGTGGATACATTAGTGAAGTATGGAGTCCATGTTACCCAGGTGAGCGGGTTTGGAATGCTTCGTTTGGTGCACTTTGAGGCCTGCTGCCGAGCGTTGGATATTGAACCGTTGTTTGAACGGTTCAATGTCTTCTATGTGTTGAATTTGGAGGGTTCCTGGTTCAACTTTGTTCCCCGTTCTCAGGTGTCTCCCTGTGGGACGACAGCTCCTAAGTCCCTTCATGACTGGAAGGAGAAGTTCTTCTATGTCAAGAGGGGAGTGATTCCGGTGGACATGCCATGGAAGGTGATTGCTGAGCGGCAGAAGGTGGGAGACCATCCTGTGATGGAGGGTTTCGAGGACCAGCAGTGGTTCCAAGAACTTGTGGCCCGTGCTTCCCCGTTTGATACGGGTATGTGCTCTGAAGCCATGTTGGCTCTGTTGGGCATGAGTAGGCTTCAGATTGTCGAAGGGAAGGAGCCCGTGATTACCGTCCCTGGTAAGGCTCTTTTATTTTCATTTTGCTGAAGTCCCTCTTCTGTTATTATTTTATTATTATTTTTTGTATCTGATGAAGTGTTTGTTTTCAGGAATGTCGAAGTTCCAGGCGTTTCTGATGAGGGATAAGGCCCCGCTGGAGTGGAGAGATCCTCCGGAGGGTAGGCTGTCCGTGATTGACGAGATGGTGAACAGGTTCTACTTTCCTTACCTGGAGTTCAAGCCTACTGTCCTCCTTTTTTCACGTGAGCATCCTGTAAACCCTGATCCTTTAACTTCTATTCCGCATACTGGGATAGGCCCTTGTTTTGTTGTTTCCTCTGATGAGGAATCGACAGGGTCTTCTGTGGAAACGGTGGCCCCCCCACCTCCGCGCGGGCGTAAGAAGAGTGTGCCGCGCTTTCATAGGCATAAGGTGTTATCCAAACCTAAGTCTGCGCCTTTGAGTGCAGGTGGTGAAGGGCCTCTGTTTGGGCAGCGTGAGCGGCGCGCTGAGTCTTCTTCCTCCGCTCCTGAAGATACTGCTGAGGTTAGTCCGCTGAAGAAGAAGCGGAAGATTGGAAAGGTTGGCGCGAAGTCTGGGACTTCGAAGTCCGGCGGGGCTGGGCCCGCGCCGTTTTCTTTGGAGATAAGTCCTCCACCTGAGCGTCGACCGTTGATTCAGAAGACAGTGAAGAAGGTTACTAGTAAGTGTTCCGCCTTTGGTTTTCTCTTATTGATTGTGTTGATTTATTTTTACTAAGTTTCCTCTGTTTTCTTGTAGTTGTCTCTCCGCGGACTTCTGGTTCTGCCCCTGAGCCAAGTGAAACACAGGCTGTTAAGGAGAGGCGAGAGGAGGAAGCAGCGAAGGCTCGCGCGGAGAGAGAGGCAGCGGAGGCCGAGCAACGGGCCAAGGAAGCTGCCGCCAAGAAGGAGGAGGAGAGGGTAGTGGCGGAGAAACTGCGTCTGGAGGCGATGGCTAGACAAGCTGAGGAAGAGAGGTTGGCAGCTGAAAAGCTGCGTGTGGAGAAGGAGAGAACTGAAGCTGAAGTAAGGGCGAAGGAGGCGGCCGCCAAGGCTAGGGCGGAGGAGGAGGCCGCCAAGCTTGCCAGTGTTCAAGCTTTTCTGGTGGTTCCCCTGGTGGGGTTGGTGGTGGAGCTGTTGGGGGGAGGTCCAGTGTGGACCGGACGGACCCGGGTTACTTCGCGGGCGACGTGATCTGGCGTCCGCACTGGAGTATCCGGGAGAACTCCCGATTTGCCAACCCTCTAACTGCTGAGGAGTTTATTTCTGAGGTTGTTCCTCCCAAGGAAAGGGAGTATCAAGATAGCCTGCCCCGGTCGCAGTTGATTACCGATATCTGTGTCGGTCAGGCGCTCCAAGTCGCTGCTATTGAATCTTTAAAGCGGCGTGATCAGGAGTATGCCCGGGATGTAGCGGAGTTCAATGCTCGGCGGGCTAGTCAGGCGCAGAGGGAGGAGAAAATGAGATCGGAAGTAGATAGGTACCGTGATAGGGCCTATAAAGCTGAGGACCGAGTGAAGGAGCTGGAGAAGGAGCATGCGTTGGCGCACCAGCGGTGGGTCGATGCATGCCAGGTGACCAACCAGGAGACTATGAAGTTGAAAGATCAGATCCAGACCTTAAAGAATGAGAATGCGAAACTTCGGGACACCGCGGAGAGCCATGCCAAGGTTTTGGCAGATAAGGATTCCGTGGTGGCGGGTCTTAGGTCTGATCTTCGTAATAAAGATGATGAGCTTGTTGGTGCCTCTTCTCAGCTTTCTGAGTTGGCGGGTGAGAAGACAGCATGGGTGAAGGAGAAAGCGGCCTTGATGGAGGAGCGGGCCTCGTTGGAGGAGTCTTTGACCGTGTCGCAAACGGAGGCCGAAAATGCCAAGTCTCTCTTGGATGAGGCCACCGTTGCGCAGGAGAAGGCTCAGGAGTCCATCCGCTGGGTGATGACCGAGGGTATCGCTGGTGTAAGTATTTTTTGCTCCTTTCTACTGTCCTTAAGTGTGTTTCCTTTCTAACACTTGTTTTTATGCAGATTTTCAAGAGATTCTGGAACGAGCCCAATCTTGGTGATCAGGTCGCTGCTATCGCTGCTGCTGCGCGCGCTGCTGGAGAGGCGGAGGGATTCGACAGCGGGTTTTACCATGCGTTGAACGGTGGTCGTATTACTGATGGTGCGCATGATGGTAAACCCCGCGAGAAGGAGTATGAAGCCGAACTTCTCAAGTTCGAGCAGATCGAGTTCCCTATCCTGAAGACGGTTGCAGATTGCAACCAATATGCCGACCCAGCTGGCGCCCTCCGTTACTTTATAGAAGAATCCGACCGTTTGGGTGCGGAGGCGCAGCAGAAGGGGAAGCAACCAGCAGGTGGTGGTGAGGGTACGTCCGGCGGTGGTCCAGAGGGTGAAGATGAACAGCTGGTGGACTTTGAAGTGTCCGCGGAGGATTAGGCTGTTTAGAATGTTTCTGTTTTAAACGTTGTAAAGCTTGAGGCAGCTTGAACGCCTCCTTTTTTGGTGGAAATATATGTACTTTTTTTGTTTTAACTGTGAATTTTGGATTGATTGTTTAGTCCGGCGATAGTTATGTGTGGTATCTATGCCTTGAAGACCCAATTCCAGTAGTACACAATGTAAGTTAAAAGATAGAAATTTCTTAGGATTCCCAAAAAGGGGTGGCTTAGGCATGTGTAGCCCAAATGTTTACAAGGATTACATATAACAGAAACGTAATTGTGCCGCATTCCAGGAGCGCGGGACGGGCGTGCCATCAAGTTTTTCTAGCGCGTAGGCGCCTTTGCCCAAAATTTCTTGTATTTTGTAGGGGCCTTCCCATGTTGGGGCGAGTTTTCCTTGCTTTTCTGCGTTCGAGGCGCTATTGTTTCGGAGGACGTAGTCTCCGATGTTGAAATTATGTAGTTTAACTTTGTGATTGTAATAGCGTTCTAATTGATTTTTGTATCGGGCTTCTTTGATGGCAGCCAGCTCCCGCCGATCTTCGAGTAAATCCAGGTTTAATCGTAGTTCTTCGTCATTTTTGCCTTTTTCCGCCATGAGTACTCTTGCGGAGGGGCATCCTATTTCTGCGGGAATGACGGCTTCGGAGCCATAGGTTAGGCTGTATGGGGTTTCGCCGTTGCTAGTTTTGGCTAGTATGCGGTTTGCCCATAAGACATGTGGGAGTTCGTCCACCCATCCTGTTCGCTTGGTGCCCAGGCGCTTTTTGATGCCTTCGATGATGCTTCGGTTTGCTCTTTCGACTTGGCCGTTTCCCTGGGGATGCGCTACTGAGGTGAAGATTTGTTGGACTCCCATTTGCGCCAACCATTGTTGTAAATGTTGGTCAGTGAATTGGGTTCCATTATCGCTTACGATTTGGTATGGCAGGCCGAATCTGCAGATGATAAATTCCCATATGAATTTCTTGGTGTGTGCGCCGTCGATTTTTGCTAGTGGCTTTGCCTCGATCCATTTTGTGAAATAGTCGATTGCCACTATTAGGAATTTTACGTTTCCTGGCGCTGTGGGGAATGGGCCAACGAGGTCGATTGCCCATTTCTGAAATGGCCATGCTGCTGTGACGGGGATTAGGTCATTTTTTGGACGCAGCGTGTTAGGCGCGTGGCGTTGACAGGAATCGCATTTGCGCAGTTCTGCTACTGCGTCTGGGTGCATACCCGGCCAATAATAGCCTGCGTTCATTAGCTTAGCCACTACCATTCTGGGTCCTGCGTGTAGTCCGCAGGTACCTTCGTGGATGTCCTTGATGAGGAATGAGGCGTCCTCTTTGTCGACACATCGTAGTAGTGGACCTAAGTATGATCGTCGGTAAAGGATTCCATCCGTTAATTGATAGTGCAGGGCTTTGTGCTGAAGTTTCCGTGCTTCCGCCTTGTTGTCGGGCATTGTTCCGGATGTGAAGTACGCTTTCAGTGGCGCCATCCAAGAGGTGTTACCTGTTTGGATGACGTTAACCTGCTTTGTTGGGACGGATGGACTTTCTTGTAGTTCAACCCGAACGTTTTTGGCCATGTGGTCAAAGACTGTGGAGGCCATTTTGCTTAGTGCGTCGGCGGGTTTGTTGTCGCTTCGGTTGATGTGAAGGACTGCGCAGGAGATAAATTTGCGCATGAGTGTCTTGGCTTGTTGTAGATATAGGGCCATTGTGGCGTCTTTTGCGTCATACGTGCCATTGATGTGGCCTGCTACTAGTAGTGAGTCGACATGCGCCTCTACGTGAGAAGCTCCCATTTGATGTGCGATGCGTAGTCCTGCTAGTAGCGCTTCGTATTCTGCCTCATTGTTTGTTGCGGCAAAATCTAATCTGATGGCGTATGTGTACTCTTTTTTGTTTGGGCTGATCAGCCGCAAACCTGCACCTGCGCCGTCTGAGTTGGACGCTCCGTCGGTATAAAGTTTCCATCTTTCATTTTCCGGCGTTGGTTGTGCGGGGTCCTGCTCGGCTAAGCATTCGGCGATTTTGTCCGTTGGTATTTCGGTTGCGAAGTCAGCGAGGACCTGTCCTTTAACTGCGGGTCTGGGCTTGTAGTTGATGGTGTGTTCCCCTAGTTCGATTGCCCATTTTGCTAGACGTCCTGAGGTTTCCGGCTTGCGTAGGACGTCGCTGATTCTGTAGTCAGTTAGGACGTTTATTGGGTGGCCATGGAAATACCGGCGCAGTCTGCGCGAAGCGTGAATGAGAGCTAGTACTAATTTTTCCATGGTGGAGTACCTGGTCTCTGCGTCTAACAAGGTTCTACTAATGTAGTAGATGGGTGTTTGTACAGTTTTTCGATCTACCAAAAGTACCGCGCCGATTGCCCGCTCTGTTACAGAGAGGTATAAGGTTAGCGGTTCTTTGGGTAGTGGTGCTGTGAGAGTAGGTAAATTCATAAGACATTCTTTCATTTCTTTAAAAGCTTTTTCCGCCTCAGGGGTCCAGCGGAAATTACTTTTCTTAAGACAATTTTTGAGAGTGTCTACAAATGGAAAAGACTTAGAAGCGTAATTTGAAAGGAAGCGGTTGAGGGCGACTAGGCGTCCCATTAGCGTTTGTACTTCCTTGATGCTTGTTGGTGAAGGCATTCTTTCAATGGCTAGGACTTTGTCTGGATTCGCGCGGAAACCGTCGCGCGTGACAACAACGCCTAGGAATTTTCCTTCTTCCATCCCGAAGGAACATTTGCTGGGGTTGAGCTTCATGCGCACCTTTCGCAGTTGATTGAATGTCTTCTGGATGTCTTCCAGCATTTTATCTTCGTCTTTGCTTTTGATGACGAGGTCATCAACGTATACTTCCAAGCGTACTCCTATCTCATGGACGAAAGCGCTGTCCATGAGACGTTGGTATGTGGCTCCCGCGTTTTTCAGACCGAAAGGCATTTTGGTGTAGCAGAAGATGCCCGTGTCTGTGCGGAAGGCCGTTTTATCTTCATCTTCCTTCGCCATTTGGATCTGGTGGTAGCCTTTGTAGGCGTCGAGGAAGCATTTGAAGCGGAATGGTGCTAGGGAGTCCACTTTTAAGTCGATTTCTGGAAGAGGGTAGCAATCCTTTGGGCAAGCTTTGTTTAGGTCTTTGTAATCGACGCACATGCGCCATCCGCCTGTAGCTTTACCTACCATGACCGGGTTGGCGACCCATGTTTGGTAGCGTATTGGGCGGATGATGCCGGCGTTCAGTAGTTCGTTGACCTGTTCGTTCATCGCCTTTGTTTTCTCCGGTCCCATTTTGCGCATCTTTTGGGCCACTGGTTCCACTGATCTGTACGTGTTGAGTTTGTGTTCCGCGATGTTTCTTGGAACGCCGATCATGTCAGATGGTTGCCAGGCAAATATGTCTATGTTCTTTACTAGCAGTTGCTTAAGGTGCGCCCGTATGGTGTTGGAGATTTCATGGCCGATGATGACCGTTTGGTCCGGGAATTTAGGGTTAAGAACCCAGTTTTCCGGTTCCGATCGGGTTTGTGTTTTTTGTGGTTTTGCCACGTCGATCGCGTGGCACTGTTTGTTGCCACGGATTATTGCTACGCCGGTTCGGGTTGGGAAACCCACCATTTGGTGCGGGGTGGAGGCATTGGCGTTAAACTTTGCCAAGCCTTCCCTCCCTAGTAGGACATCATGGCGAGAGGTCGCTGGTAGTACCATGAAGTCACAGATTTCTGTGCGTTCGTGGGTACCATCTGTTAAGGTAACCGGGAAGGTGATAATGCCGCGTGGCATGATGACTTCATCAATGAAGCCTGAGATTGGTGCGTTGACTGGAACGAGGCGGGCTTTGTCGTCCTCGTCCAATTGTTGAAAACACTGATCATATATGATGTCAGTGCTGCTTCCGCCGTCTAGGAACATTGATTGTGTTCGATAATGTCCTACGACGCCGGTGACGATTAATGGCGCGGTGGCGGAGGGTCCTCCTCGTACTTTGGGGAGGAGGACGTCCACCTCTTTCCAAGAGTCGTCAGTCTCTCGCGGGCGCTTTCCTTTGTTCTGGCGCTTGCCCGTGGCGGAGATCATGTTACAGTGATGGTGCGGGGTATGTCTGATGTAGCTTGTTTGCAGATTCCGGATTTGTTTCTTTCCGGGCTCTTCGTGTCTGTCGTCGTGGTTGTTGCGCCCGCCCTTGTTGACGTTTTTGACGAGGTGACCGAGTTGGCCTGTTTTTAGTGCCGCCTCTATTTCTAGCTTTAAGCTGTAGCAGTTGTCCGTTAGGTGGCCATAATCGTTATGGTATTCGCAGTATTTGGTATGGTCAACATTCTTTCTTTTGCCCAATATCTTTGGTTCTTTGAAAGTGACCTGCTCTGTTTTGAGCACCTGCGACGGAGTTTTTGTGAGCGGCGTCCAGTCGGTGTTCTTTTTGGCTGGGGCCTTGTGGTCCCTTGATTGTTTGTTTGTGATCGTTTGACGGGCGTCATTGGCGGATGAGTATTTGCCTTCGTCCGTTGGTCCTGAAATGCGCGACCAAACGGATTGCTTGCCTTTGTTTCTGTTGGAGTTGTTGGTTTGATTGTATCCGCGCTGTTGTTTGATGGAGCGCTCTGAGGATGCGTATATTTTTGAAGCTTTAATGACTTCTTCCCAGGAATCAGGGACCCCTGTTTTCCCGGATAGGGTTTTCATCAGATCCTCGCTGCGCACACCGTGAATAAAGCCTGCGCGGGTCAGTTCTTCTCCGCAGCCGATTTGAAGTGCTTCCTTGTTGTAGCGCACGATATAGTCATCGATGGATTCGTTGTCCGTGCGCTGGCATAGGAGGATGTGGGCCTTGTCTTTTTTGTGCCGCATGAGGTGGGAGAAGTGATCTTTGAACTTCTGGATGAGGTCATCGAAGTCTAAAATGCCTCCTATGGGGAGGTTATCAAACCAAACTCTGGCTGCGCCTGTTAGGGTTTGTGCAAATAGGTGACACCAGACCTGTACAGGCCAAAGGACTGTGGTTCCGGCGCACTCGAAATCATGTAGATGATCGGTGGGGTCTCGCAGGCCATCGTATCTACCGATGCTGCTTGGGAGTTTTGCTTGTTTTTCTATTGGTGCGGTGGCTATTCGTTGACAAAATTTAGAGCTTAAAGCGAACGACTTAGGCCTGTATGGTCTGTTTAAGTCGTCGTCTTCTTTCTGGTGTGATGTCGCCGAGTGGGTTTTTGTCAGCTTCCGCTTTTTGGCTCTTGAGGCTGTGGCGTCTGAATCGCTGGTGGGTTGGTATCCGTCGGATTCTGACGCGGAGTCTACTAGGTCTAGGTCGCGTGTGTTCTTGCTGCGACCTGCGACGTGAGACTTTGGTCTTGTAGCCTGCTTTTCCTTCCCCTTTCGGCTGTGTTTTGCGGAAGGGGAAGCCTTACTCTTGGACTTGCTGGTTTGGATTTTAGCCAGCATGTTTTGATAGATCTTGGTGTTTTTGAGTTGCTTTCGGAAGAGCCACTCGTCAGGGTCCATTGGTGTGTTGGGTAAGTCAGAATCAGATGATTCTGAAGCCGCGACTGCGCGGGGCGGGGTTTGTTCCCTGACGGTTGCTGCCTGTGTGCCCTTGTCCGGAGTTTGGAGTGGTGCCGCTCTGTCGGTCTGGATGACTACAGAGGGGGTTGCTCCCTTGGTTCCGGTAGAGGGTAGATCAGCCATTGTGTGAGTAAAGGATGTGGTTTTGAAAGCTTTGTTGGTCTTTCAGCCGGTACGGATGGCGCCAATGAAGAAACAACGAGTATATATTTAGTGAGAGGATAGAAGGGAGTGGTAAGTGGTATGACAACTCGTGTTCGCAGCAGGGTATAATCCTTGGCTCACAACGATAGTGAATCTAGGGTTATGCACACAAACGATAAGCAAGTAAAATATGTAGAACAAGAATGTAAGTGGTTCGATCTCGTGAGATCTACGTCCACTGGAAAAGGTGACCTTTATTGATAAATAACGTAAATGATAATACAAGTGGAGATACAAGTGTATTCGTTCTATTGGCTGGTTTTTCGTGGAGAGAAAGGAGGTTGAGCCCTCCTTTTATAGGAGATGCATGGGCCTCAGCCTTTGGAGCCCATCTCTCTCTTACTGGGCCGGGCCGGGGGACCGGGCCGGTTAGTTGGCAGGCCCCTCTAGTTGGATCCTAACTCTTGGTTAGATAAAGTGATCCAAGTTGGGGAGGGCCCCTTTTGATTGGACCACGTGTCATCCCGTGGTTGGCCGGTTGGGAGGTTCATTGTCCTCCACACACGTGGCGAGTTGTGAGCGGTGTGCAGGGGTGTCAGCTGTCAGACGACTGACCACTCGTCAGCTGACATCTGACGGAGGGAGGCAAGTTGGTGTCCAAGGGGGATGCCTTTAGGTGTTGTCAATTGGTGCCCCTGCGCCTTTGGCGCTGCGGTAGTCCTGGAAGTGATTATTCCCGCGGGTGTTAGAACTTTCAGCGGCGGTATTTTTGACTGGCGGGTAGGGTGCGCCTGAAAGTGGTACCCTACCCCTTCAGTAGCCTAATAAAATGTGCTTTGACATATAGCCAACGTGCGAATTATAGAGTTAGTTTAACCAAATAATGTTAAGGCACTTAGACCGTCATTATGTGACGAACTACAGGATAGCGCAACCCAAACATAATCATGCCTCACCATGTGGTCGGATGTCATGAGTTCGGATTTTGACTAAGTGAGATTAAATATATTATAAACTTATAAAATAGGCCTAAACGAGTGGAATAATATATGTAGTAAAAATTAAGTCAAAGCCTAAGCAACTTAAGGGATAGAGGGATGAGATCGGTACTAGTACTGGTACTAGGCACCATATCGGACCAGTATCGTACTGCAAATTACCAAAAGGCGAAACCGAATATGAGCTCGACTCTTCTTTGACTACCGTACCGATAGGCATATTGGTACCGGTTCGATACAGGTATGATACAGGTTCTAACTTCTAACAAACTACAGATTTGAATTTGAACACAGAGACCCCAATCTGTTCTTCACAACAGAAAAAATGGCGCCACGCTTTTCTCTGCTTCCTTCTCTCTTCAAACTTTCCAAAACATATTTTCAAAACCCAAACCCGTATTTCAGATTACCCAATACCCGACCCGAATCCATTTTCTTCATTGGTTCAATAATCCCAGCAAACGGGTCATTTTTCCAAGGTCAGTACCCATTTTTTTATCTTTAAAGTTCGTTCCTTTCCTATCAGTAACCACGAAAATAATTTGTGTATAAACCCCTTTTAATCATTTTGTTATATGTTATGTTATTTTGTTGTTTTGGCTTATGCACCCCAACTGTTTGTTAAAATGCCTGAATGATTTGATTGTATCAGGGGCATCGTTTTTGAGTCATTTGTTAGGACTGTCAATTCCTGTTTAATAAAAAAATACACTAAGTAAATTTATATTCTTTTAAATAATTAAAATTAGGAGGCTAGGCTACATCATTTCTCCTTCTGGCACATAAAACTACGATTGTGTTATAGACATGAGGTATAAAGTAGTTAAATGAGTCGTATTAATGTTTGATACTTGTGTTAAATGTTAATCGTGTCGTATAGGGATAGATCGGTACCGATACCAAATTTTGGAAAAGTGGGTACCAAATACTGTACCGAATCTTTCGGTACGGTACAGGTATTCGTTGCAAAATGTTCCCTTTATATGGTATCACTATCAGTATCAAACCGGTACCGATACCAAATTTTTGGAAAAGTATTCGGTATGGTACCGGTACGGTATCGGTGCGACGGTGCCAAATGCTCATCCCGAGCGTCATCTATGACCTGTTAAACATGATAAGACCTATTTTGTCAGCCCTAATTTTGGTAAGTGCTTGACAATGTGATTCTAATCGACTTGTGAACTAAAAACTGTGTGATTAGTAGTTAAATGTCACATTGATACATTGCGTCTCGATTCATTTATTTTACTAGATAAAGATTTGATATTGGTTTTGCAGCATCTAGATCATATGCTAAGGGGAGACAGCCTCATTATGATCTGTTTGGCAGTGGAAGGCCCGGGGACAAGAAGTTTCCGGGAAGCGTGGGGAAAGAAGTGGACGAGGATGATTGTTTATGGACAGGAAGTGAAGGTGAAAGTGATAAAGAAAATGATAAAAATAATCTTGAAGAAGAAATCAAGAAAATGAAAAAAGAAGCGAAAGATCACTCGGATCTTATTGATGCGGATGACAGTGATGAGTTAAGGAGTGTATGGTCTGGAAGTGATGAGGAGAAGACGCTGTGGACGGGTAGTGAAGGGGATGATGACGACGATATTCCAACAGAGCCTTATCCTAATGAAAAGAGTGATCCATATATTGATAAATTGTTTGAGTTTGATGAGAAACCGAAGTATCGGACCATCTCAGAGCTGTTGAAATCAGAGCAGGAACCGGAAGAGTTGTCACCGGGGAAGAAGGCTAGAAAACTTGCAGTTGAGAATGCTTTAAAAAAGCTGAAAAAAGGACCTGACGGACGTTACATTAACGTGTGGGAGGTCATGAGCGATTTGGATATTCTTATCGGCGCTTTTGAAAATATTGTTTCTGGTCCTGAATATGAAGAGCTTCGGAAGGGTGGACCCAAGAAATTGAACATGGAGTTTTTTAAGGATATACAAGCGCGTATGAGAGATCCAAATTACAAATATTCACCTGAGTTGAATCTAAAACCTAAGAGCAAAGTGGTACCAAGAAAGAAATGGCAAAAAGCAGAGTCTAGACGAAGGAAAGCACGGAAGCGTTAAGGTTCTGTTCTCCATCTTTTTGGTAGTCATACCTGTTAAACTTTATATTACTGGTATTTTACTATTTTATGATCAATTTTTGTTCAGTCTGCATGGTATGTTTTTGTTTTGGTTTAAGAGCCCCTTATGATGCATCCTGAGTTGCCAGATATGGTATTTGCTGTATTGAAGCCCTTGTAAGCTAGTGCCCTGTTGATTTTGTAAACTAGAACCGATCATGCGTGAACTTAGATCAAAACTGAGCCAATGACAGAACTCGGCCCTTCCAAATCACATGCCTTTCTGTCCTTAAATTAGGTCGATGATGTATTGGGTACATTTGATACTACAAGATTAACTCTATGCAAGTGAATGGCAATGGTCAAGGGCGCAGCTCTTAAGGGGCGGCCTCCCCCCCCCCCCCCCCCCCCCCCCCCGAATTTTCGCTCGGAAGTTCCGATTATATAGTATTCGTATAGAAATTTTGGTATATACGGTTTCGACCCCCCGAAGTTTCGGGTCAAGCTTCGCCACTGGCAATGGGCTGGTGAGGTCAACAAAAATGACCCGTCAACTCAAAATACCCGTTTCATTGAAACACCTCTTTAGTTACACGTGAGCACACAAAGTGCTCACGTGTGATATTTTGTGTTATATGCTGGTTTTGAATTAATATTAATACAGTGATGTTACTAAATGGGTTTATAGAAGGATAGAGACATATTCGAACATGATAATCAAGTAACAAAATCATGCTTGTCTAATGCCTAGACATATCCAAGCATATCTGTATTAATACTTTAATATTAATATAAAACAGCTTACGAGTAACGTACAAAGTTCAAATTAAGCTAGTCATAATATATATGGTATATGATTAGTAGTAACAACCACAACGACCATGCCGAAACAGGGGATGTGCATGATTAGACATGGGTTGATGCATGTTACATGTGATAATGTACCATTGCATTTCCCATACCGCTATGCATGTTCATCGTCATTGGTGATGGATACCTTTGCGGATACATGGGCATTCTTGCTTGATGATCATGGTAAGTTTGTAGTCCGCCGTTAAAGCTTCCTCCAAGTTGACTTCCTTCTAGGTCAATAAAACCCGACCCATTCTCTCCGTTAGATTACTATTGTCCCATCCCAGGCGTGCACGGCTCTCCATATCCATCCTCTGTTTCAAATACCTTTGAAAAGACATCTCTTCTTCAAGGTTTCTTGGATAACCAGGGGTCAACAAAGGTTGACTTTTTGGAGCATTTTCGCTTGTTATCCGATTTTGAACCGGGTTTTGGTGGTTTCCATCACTCACTAAAGTAGAGTCTTCTTGGTCATTAGATGGCCATATTTCTGCATGCTTACCTGATTTTACCAGCTTCTTGATTAAGGTGTCGGAGTCAACATTTCCATAAACGTTGACCTTTTGTTGCTCTGAGTCTATATCTACAGAGTAAACTCCTGCACTCAATCCAATCTCAGTAATCAGACATAATAATATTTTGTGAGCAGTTTGTACATGGAAGATGCCACAATAAATTTCACTGTATTTTTCTCATTTTCTGACTTTGCAAAATTCTATTCCCTCTTTTTTAATGAAAAAAAAATTATATGAAAAATATATATATATATATATATATATATATATATATATATATATATATATAACTCTTTTTTATGGTATTTTGCAGCAGCTAAAAGCTATTTTTTTAACATGATCAAAATAATTTTATTAGCACTTTTGTATCATCACCATGGACACTAAAGTATCCTAACATTTAAGAGAAAAGAGTCAAAATATATATCAACAAATAACAGTCAAAATATATAATTAAAAATATCATCATGAGCAATGAGCTATCAGAAAGTCTAGTTTCTCTATTATGGTGTAAAAAATAAATAAATAACAAATCTTCAAAGGAGTTAAAGATAAAGAGTCTAGATTTACCTTCAATCTTTTTGAGTATTTTTCTTACTTTATGCTTGCATCCATCACAGTGAATATTAACTTTGAGTGAAAGAGTCTGTTAATGCAAGAACAAAAGGGTAGCTAATATTAACAAACCAGAGTAGGAAGAAACACATATCTTTATAACATTTATGAAGAAAAGAAGGAAACTAATGAACACCTTGATCCGCAGTATTTGAAAATTATTATTTCTTGACATGCTTTTAGTAAGAGAAACACTTTCTTATTTTGTTCTACAATTTGTAGTTGTTAATATTGTTTTAGTTTTTTTCTAATTTTAGAAAGGTTTGAGAGAGAAGAATCACATTTAGTCTGAAACGAAATGGTACTAAAATGTGATGATGCCAAAAGAAGAAGAGTGTACTTGTAGGCGGCAAAACACACTGAGTACATGTGGAGAGAGACAAAGGGGTATAAACTTGTGTGATTTGACCAAGGGTGTATCTCCTGCAGGTTTTTGTTTAATATTCCTATCTCTTATTAAAGTTGAGTATCATTTTGTAATTTTTGCAAGCTTTGGATATTGTCTCGCCCCTTGTATAATTCCACACCTATGTCCCCAGTATATAGGGCTACAAATGAACTGAACTTTTAGTAAACAGTTTATGAACTATTTGGCGGGAAGTTCGTTTGTGTTCGTTCGTTTAATAAACAAAGTATTTCGTTCGTTGAACGAACATGAACAAAGGCCACGTTCGTTCGTTTATTTCGTGAACGTTCGATAATGTGTTCGTGCATGTTTGTATGTTTATTTATGTTTGTTTATGTTCTATAGTTTAAAAAGGTTTTTAATTTTTATAATTTGTCTTAATATTATTTATTTAACTCAAATAAATAAATGAATAAACATATATATATATATATATATATGTGTGTGTGTGTGAATTCGATTTTATTAGAAAGTTAATATATGTCAATTTGTGTTTGTTTCCGTTCATAAACAGTTGTTTGTGTTCATGAATGACACTTTTTGTTCATGTGCGTTCATGAATAAAATTAACAAACGAACATGAACATGATTGATTTCTTAACAAACGAACAAAACAGAAAATCTCGTTCGGTAAGTGTTCATGAACTGTTCGTGAACACATATTTTCCTTAACAAGCGAACACGAACAAAGCCGTGTTCGTGTTCATTCGGTTCGTTTGCAGCCCTACCTGTACATTACGTATAGAGCTATACGTGACATATAGGGGGGGGGGTGTCTATCAACGAAAATTTTTGTAAGACTATAAACCTTTTGTAGATCTATACAGGCCTCTAACATGTCTCTGAATAATGACATTAATTGCACATGAAAGTTTGTGCAATCCCTATACGTCGCGTGTAGCACTATACGCGACATATCGAGGGTGTAGAAATAATTTGGAGAGTATGCAAATACCATCACTCTTTTTGTATTATACAAGAAGAAAGTTAACGAGATTTTTTTAGTATTCATCTCTCATAAGACCCACCGTAATGCAGCGCTATTTATGGGCGTGATTCAAAACTTGGCGCCCCCAAGACCATTACAGGGGGGCGCTAAGTAGGGATGAGCATACAAGGCCGAATACCGATCCCGTCCCGTCCCGATCCCGATACCGTACCGAACCGAGGGTTTTCGGGATCGGTAATCGGTACCCATATTTATGGATTTTCGGTTTCGGTATTATCGGTATCGGTATGGTATCGGTATTTTAAGGTAAAATACCGATACCATACCGGTACCGTACCGTATGTGTTCGGTATCGGTATTGGTTTTTGGACTTTTCGGTATCGGTATTGTCGGGATCGGTATCACTGCATTGCTAAACAATTAACCAATCAAATTGTGCCATGTATTATAATCGTTGAGTATCATTTGAACAGTCAATCAAAAGGGGGGGCTAAGTTTAAAAGTCCTCCCCCCCCCCCCCCCCCTCCCACTACACCCTATTTCATTTTAAAGCCTCATACTAACTTAGCTATCACATGAACCAATAAAAAATGAGGGACTTAAATATTTCCCCTTCTCATTACACATTTAAAATGAAGCTTATTGGTTTAGATAAATAGTTAGCATATAAAAATTTGGTAGGTGTGTATATTTATTTTCATTAATTATATTTTTGAAATTTAAATTTTATACATCTTTATTTGATATCAAATCAAGGAGTGAGGTAAGTCCATCTCCTGCTATGAAACCTACTTCCTTTCAAGTTTCAACTACACCCGTCAATCAAATCACTCTTTCTTTTATTTTTTTTAAGGAATATATTGTGTTTGATATTTCAAATTTATTATGTTTTGTTTTTTATAAAATTACATTTAGGGTAAAAAAAAAAAGATTTTTCCGTTGTTTTTTGTTTTATTTCTTCTAATAAAGTTGGTTTTGTTAAAATTGATTTTTTTATTTGAAATCCAAATTCATTTTTAACCGTTTATTTTAAAACAAACGTTTAGATAAATATTTTTAAATAATGAAATCAAATTTTAATTAAGTTGGTTCCTTGTCTCCTAAATAAATGTTTTAAATATGATTTTTGAACGCCTATGGAATATATAAAGTAAAGTGTGGATCTATTTTGACACCTTTAATCTCCATTTCTACAATCTATGTGTAAGTAATGGGGTGTCAAAATATCATGACTCTATATGAATCACCAAGGTGTAGCAAGAATTGGACAAAAGTAACGCCAACACGAAATCCAAAAACAAGTTAAATCATAAAATTAAAGTATACCAAGCACTCCAATAAATAGGCTTTTCATTGAAAATGAAGTAACTTCTACACTAAAGACACCAAAAGGCAATGAGACGGTGAGGATATAGAAATTTACTCATTAAATGAGAATAGAAGTTGTAAAGAACTGGTTCAAGAGTGCTAGAAATCGTTGAAGTAGCAACCAACACAAATTTACATCAATAATATAATTGAGACCGAAACATGCTTGCGAAGTCACAATAGGCAAGAAGATGTTGGGCCAATTCATCTTAGGAGCTGCATACCGAGCATAGAAGAGAGTTCACGTCGATCCCTCTTTTTACCAAGGAGTCCTTAGTAAGAGATTGAAAGACATTCTTTCTAAATCAATATCCATAAAGCAAACATTATTTCATACACCCGAATACTTGATCATAGGGGGGGGGGGGAGATAGAGATAGTAAACTCTTCATGTGTTATGGTGGATGGCCGAAAATGTTCTAAATCACAACTTGAATGGTTCGTTTTGGCCTACTACCACTATTTAGATAAAAGAGCATGATTTGACGCTCGAAAGAGAACCAATACGTAAGCCGCTTTCTTTGTAGATGCTATAATCGAGTTCCAACTAGACCAATGAATTTTCTTTGTTCTGTCACTCGCACACCATAAGAAACGTCTTCTAATTCGCTCTAATTTGTTCATCGCATGAATAGGAGCTTTGTAATGAGAGAAGAAAACAATGTGGGACTACTTAACACAGATATAATAAGTGTTATGCACTCTACAAAAGATAAAATCTTTAGCTTTCTAAGAAGAGAATTTAGATCCAAATATATCAACAACATGCTATCACTCTTTTCTTTTTTTCTTTTTTTTTTTTGTATATTTTAAATAACTAAACATGCTATCAAGTCAATTTCTTTAACCCTAAGGTAGCGTTTGTTTCATGGATTGCAAAGGATTTAGAATTGGAATTCGCGCAAGAACCATAAATTGATTTGGAATTTTGATGTGTTCGTTTCATAAAATAGAATGAAATCTCAATGGAATTGAAATGTGGATTCCATTCCATATGTTGTTCAATTACAATTCCTTCTTTTGTTGTAACGAACAACATACGAAGTCGAAATGAGCGCTACCTAAGTAATTGTCTAATGAAAGTGTAACTTCGATAGAGCATGGCAATGACCTGATTCGTCGTTAACACAGAGTTGGTAACCAAACCTCTTAGCGTTCATTTCTTGGAGTCACAAAAGGGTTACGTTGGGTGCATGTAAATGTAAATGTAAAATAGTGGGGACAAATGGCCGAACAGTGGCTTCATACGAAATCAAATCACTTCGAATGTTGTGGGACACCTCCTAGTAGTGTTGTCGCTAACGCATGGTGACTCTTTCAACAGACACAGCGGTTCGTGATGAAATGTGGCTAAAAAATGTTTTTGGAGCCAGCACATTGCCAGGACCATCACTATAAGTAGTCGAACACAATTCTTTGTTCACACCTTTTCATTTATCAAACAAACATACATAAACCATTAACCAAACATGCGGTTCATCTACAGTCCTAGCTATAGCCATCCTCATATTGTTTATTTGTTTTGTGTCGACAGGTTTTGTTACCACATGCCATTACAAACGAAGACGGTTTCCTTATCGAGTAATATGTGTGCAGCAAAAACTTATAAACATCATTTCGAATTTATTTTATTTTTATTCGAGTAGAATGGTCATTTTACACGCATTTAACAGATTTCTTAACGTTTATAGTAAAAGTAACACAAATGTGTTACAACCTAACCCAACCCCAATCAACTCTACAAATCTAACAGTAATTTACGCCTGCATTGTGCGGTATCTGTGCACAAGATAAAGTTCGAAAACTAATATCTTTGCTAATGCCATTCAATAACTAATAAGTTATTAGTAATAACTATCGATGAACAAAATTAAATACAAAAGGACAGAAAAACTGGCAAGTTTTACAAACAATGTGATCAGAAATTGCAATCTTTTAATATCTTATATATTCAGAAAACTTCCAACATATATGTTCTATACTATAAGATAAACAAAAATACATATATAACTCAAAACAAATCATCATTTTTCAACATAACCCTAATACATACATTTCCTAAATCCCAGAAAAAAAAAGGAGTAAATACTTCTATTAACCATAATACCCGTTTTTCGTCACAAACTAACCATCGTCTTTTAAAATATAAAACAACCAGTTTTTCGCGTATGTATAGCGTTTATTTCAGCATCTTTAAAAGCTCGATGGCTTGATTGCAACCGAAAACAAAGTAAAATGGTCTGGAAAAAGTCAACTCTTGAAAGAAAAATAGTCTTTTGGTATCAAACTTCACCTAAATCTGAAGGTTCCATATACAAACCTCCAAATTCAGTTCCCCAGACGAATTAAGATACCCGAAAGGGACCAAAAGAAAATCAGATGGAGGTATACCTTCAACTCGACCAGGTAGAGTCTGTGTATATGATTTCAACTTTAGCGAGCTGTTTCCTCTTTCTGATACGAGACAATACAGAAACCGCTCATCGTTGTTGCTAGGGCCAATACATGTTACCATAACAGTATGTCCGATATTTTCAGTCCCTTTATTCAGTAAAAACAGAACGCCGTCGTCTTCTGCTTGAAGCACAAGAAACGTTTCATCCATTCCTAGTGATACGGGTAATGGTGAATTGTACTGAAAACGCCTCCCGGAGTCCCAATGTTTAGAGCTGAAATGATCTGATAGTTCTTGAAATAAACCCGTGAAGTTGCAGTTTAGAAGAGGGCATGGGCATGTGGATTGACCCGTGTACATACCTCTATTGTCATGCGGATTTGTGTTTGTATATTCTAAAGGATTCTTGTAGCTATAGTTATCGATTCGCAGAGGTGGCGTGTTCTCGTTCTTGTAAGAAAATGGTACATTATCCTGCTGTAATATTATTATCATATCATGTGTCTGATTATTTTATTCTGATCATACTATTAGTTCATAATAAAAAAGATGATTTCATATTTTTACCAGGCTTTCATCCTGTCGAACCAGAGTACCGCGATTAGCTCTCGCAGCCACCTCTCTTAATGGTAGTACATCAACATGATCCCTGTCATGTAACAACCCTAACCCGAGACCTCTCTCCCTGCAAATCACCTGAACATGAATACGAATTTTAAACTTGATATAGCCACGCTTACGGTTGTGCGCATATAATGTATATATGTGTAGCCCTCGGGGGCAAAAGTAAAGTTGCACTAATTTTAACGATATTTACTAATTTCGTAAAAATAACGTTAAAAATGACAGATGATTAATCATGCATCATGTGGTGGCGTTGATAGCCAAAAGACAAGGGGGTACATGCACCAATCGGGCTTGTCCCGATCCCGATTGCTAAGTGTTATGTGCCTTATGTCCAAGGCTTGATACAAAACCACTATCGAGCCGAGGGTCTCACTGGAAGCAGCCTCTCTATTCCCACGAGGTAGAGGTAGGGCTATCTACATCTTACCTTCCTCAGACCCTACCCTACCTTAGCTTTGCTATTGGTGGTATTAACTGAGTATGATGATGATGATGATTGAGTTTTTGAACACTTTTGTTATAGCAAAAATGCTAACGATACACATCATTTTTGTGAAAATGATCAATAACAGATAAAGATGTCAATTGTAGGGATGGTTCTTTTTGTACACAATTTTTAGAAGTTATATGTATATGTATGTATTGTACACGACAAGACATGCAGGTTTCGGTAACGGGTCAAGATGGGTTCAGGTTGGAAAGGGTCACCTTTTAAGTATGGTTAAAAAGTGACCAGGTCAACTTGGGTTGGTTGACTAAACATACTTCTATCCATTATTGATAATGCAAGAACAATACTACAACGACACCAATATAAACCTTCAGATAAAAAATGATGTAGAAGGCTGTATCTATGGCGACTTTCAACTCGTTTGACATAGTTGTTCCCAATTTAGCTAAACTTTTCATTTGACCCGTAAGTAATTTGGGTTGAAATTTCCACATCTACAGCATAAGTACATGTCAAAAAGACGATAAATCTGGCTTACCTCTCCAGATCCGTAACCACCAAGCTCTTTCTCCTGTTTCTCTCTCTCAGAAATAGCTTCTTCTGTCCACAACGATACACATGGAACAACAACCGGGCCTGGTTCACATGTTCCACCTATGGCAACACTCTCATAGTAGAATAACTGCAAACGATAACAAGTCTTAAATTTCCAAAAATAAAAAATAATAATAACTTAAAACACTTGAGAAGAATTGTATCGCACCTGAAGAAACAGAAGGCAACCACCAACCGCCCGTTGTTTCCCTTGACGATAACGAGACACCTCCCTAACTAACCTATCAAGCAAGAACTTTGCCCAATTGTATTCATGGATACAATCCATATCCGTCAAAAGATGAAGAAACGAAGGGCTAACATCTAGCCTTGCCGTAGGGCACAAAAGTGTCCCTAAAACATAGAGCAAAAACGCCCTTTTAAAATCATCGCCTGCTTCTGGTTGTCCCAATGTTTCTTCAAGAAAACGAACCGAAATTCCTCGATTTGAAGCGTTGTATTTTTGGCGCAATTCTACAACTAAGTCATCAGGACCTGAGTTGACCACCTCTTTACCACTAGCAGGTAATCCCATCACAAGTTCGACATCATGAGGGTATAAAGGAATTCTTTCACCGCAAATCTCTAGGCTACGCCTTATAGTGTTAAACCTTTCTAGCAGCCATAAGCATAGGCTACGCCTCAGAGTTCTACATTTAAGATCAAGAAGACTACCAAATCCCATGCTTTTCACAGCTTCCTTTTGCTCATCCGTGAAGTGTTTTTAAAACGTTGACTAGACGACCAGGTGAACACCGAGTTACTAAGTTGGCCTGGCATCACAAAACCCATAAGTAATGCTAACAAAAACGTAATCATACAAACGCACTGATTAAAAACTGCCATTGTGTCACCTGCTTTCTAGGTTTAGGTTCACGAGCAGGTGCAGAACTCAAATAGTCATTCCAGACTTCACGGGCACGCTTTGTGTATTTTGACTTCTCTTCAAGAGTCATCACTTTCCAAGCGTCCGAGGCTGCTTTTGTTGCCTAAAAGACGATAAACTCAACATCAAAACCAACTCCATATAGCATTTTTTTATAAAACAATATCAAGTCATCACAAGTTAAATCCGATCCAGGATGCTTACAACTTTCAAAACCAGAGGATTCGGGATGCGAAGCACTATACTCCTTTATAAATTCCCGGCTATAACATCATCCACAATCACACGTGTCAGTTACCCACCGATCAAAAGCTATCACAACCAAACACAGAAAAAAAAAAGCAAAATATTGTTATCACCTAAAATGTACCCAAGAGCAAGCGGGACGAGGCGTACCACCTTGCTTCTTCTTTTTCTTCCTCCTACTCCCTTCGAGTTCAAACGCCGCCATTTCTTTTCTCTTAACTACCATGGAATCGCTTTCACTCGGCACCTGCTTAAAACAAACAACATATACTTACACCAAGGTTTAAAAGTACGGAATTGTGCCTCGAGGCGTTTTCCCTTTGCCTCACGAGGCGTACGCCTCGAGACAAAACGAGGCGTAAGCCCGAGGCGGAATTAAAAAATAGATATAAATATTATGTATTTTATAAAAAATGAAATACTAACTCATTTTGTAATCAGAATCATCAAAAACATCAAAAACAAATATTAAAAAGACATGGAATGCTTGAAATTGACACAAAAAGGTTCAAAACATAAAAAACCCATAAGGCGCCCCGAGGCACAGTTTTAGTTACCGCCTCAGCTCTATGAGGCGCACTTACAAAATAACACACTGAGGCGTGGCGCACGCCTCACCCTTTTTTTAAACCATGACTTACACTATTAATTTCGAATCCCCATCATAAAACTAAACTCACCAACAAAACAATTCTTAATATTACCATCAACAACAAGCTACAAAATAAATAAACAAATATAATAATAATAATAATAATAATAATAATAATAATAATAATAATAATAATAATAATAATAATAATAATAATAATCAAAACTAAAAACTAAGATCCAGCAAGCCCTATTTAAACATCTATAACAAGAAGAAGAAGAAATGATCAAAACATAGATAATCACACAAAAGCATCATGTAAAAATAAAAAGCATAAAACTTTAACTCTAAATCAAGAAAACACAGATAACCCATTATCATAAACCGATCAAAGATTAAACCCTTTTAAGGAAAAACAAGACCAATCAATCAAAATTGAGAAAAAGGGGTGGATACCATGGGGGAGAAAATGTCAGCTCCATCATCAAAATTGGGGGAGCTATCAATAACCATTGTGATGAAGATATGTGAGTGAATTGAGGTCTGGTAATGGAGAATTGGAAGAAGAAGAAGAAGAAGAAAGAGGATGACAGCAGAGTTTATGGAGTATGATCGGATGCATATGAAACGGCCCCAATCTTTGCGTTTGTTTTACTGATGCACTGATTTTTTTTTTATATTATTACTTAACAATACTTTTTTATTTTTATTATAGATAGATAGATAATAAACATGAAACAAATTTTACTTCAATTTTTTTTTTTTTTACTCAACTTGCGACCTCCAGGTGTTCTAGTGATTAGTTGGGTAGGCCAGAAACACGTTTGCGTGGACTTGACTGGTGTGTCTTCCCTCGTGGGTTTTAGGAATGGGAGGTTTATGGCGGATTAGGCTGTGTTGAAAGCTAAAGCAGGGAAAGTTGCTAAGCTTAAAAAAGTGTATGTTGAGAATCAGCATTTTGAAGATTCCCTTCGCTTTTGATAATACCTTTTGGCTCTCTGGCTCCCGAAGTTGTGAGGTTCCTGGACTGAGTACGGATGGTCGTGCACTGTAATATCTCGTCGACAAATAACCAAGAAGGCAAGAACCAAAATTATGCTTTTAGTAGAATATGTTTTGCTATTCAAAAGGGGATGGGTATAGCTCATCGCCCATCTACCTGTCGTTTTATTGTAATTTCTAATACCCTTATCCAACAACGTAAAAGAACGATATCTAAAAAAATAAATTAATGCAATTCATGATCACATGAAAAAAGAAGGTAAATGTGGGTTCCCATATAGTGAAGTTATTACATGATGATTTAATAACTAATTAAAATACTAATATTGTAGTGGTGGAGAAAGTAGATGTTTGATTTGATGTCGATCGGATCGTAATGGATCCGTAACACAAACAGGTCAATGAGGATTCAACTATTCAAGTGACATATACATGTATGATAGAGAAAAGCTATTAAGCCCTAACAAATCGAATTATATAGAGTATTGTTTTTTAAACGACAATTGACATTATAGCATTAAACATATCAATTAGCAAAATCAAAATATTAGATTTATATGTCGTAATAGCTAAGTGATGCTTCTTTGAATCTCTCCTAGTATTGATAACAAATTAGTTAATATTGGGCCAATATGTTATGATGGTTTTGTATTGGGCTAAGTTTAATTTTACTTTTTGAGAATTGGGTCAATAAGTTTTTGGGTTTTATATTTTAATATATATATAATTTAAAAAAATAGGCCTCCTGAAAAAATAGTGCTTCAGTTGAACTGGTAACATTAGCATGTGTTAACATTAGAGCTCTATTGCAATTTTAAGCAGGGTTGAGATATTCTTACCAAGTTTTGCGATTTCGTTTGAATGAAGGATAGAGGGCATTTGGAAGTTGGAATGGCGTTGTTATCCTCTTCAGTTGGAGGTTAAGAGACACGAGCTTAGTGTTCTTGGTCTCGCTGATGGCGTGGAATGTTCCTACTATGATCCATTAGGTGATCGTCGGATGGATCTATTCTAGCTATCTCGAGTTTAGACCTAAGCAGCAACATGTCAAGAGAAACTTTGCTTTAACTCCTCTTGATGTTGCTTTCTTCTCATGAAACAACATTAAAAACTTGGCTTGAACTCTAAACCACCTGATTTGGTGTTAGTTGATCTTAAACGCGAATAAACAAACTTATGACACACAACTGGAATGGAAACCCGCATGATCCATCCCTTTTTAACAGAAATCATATTCCAAAAGGTACATTAACATTATTCAAACACAACATAAAAGGTTAACATACTAATCAGGTAAGCGCAATTTCTAGAAAAAGATAACACTTAACATACAAGACAACTTTTGTTCATACGGGTGAGACGACAACTTTCTTAATGCAGAGATGTATAGGCAGAGTCCTGCTGGAACCAAAAAGTCAGACGGAACAGTTAGGTAATTCTTTTTGAGCGGATGTTCAGACCACACTGTATATACGTCTGGTACACATTTCAGAGAAAGCGTCGACTCCAAACATCTAGCAATGATTTGATATTCAAAACAACTTTTTAAGGTGCTTGGGCCCACACAATCGACACTCAGTGCTCGACCATGTTCTTTAACTTCATGATTGAGAATAAAAATAACACTTTCGTGTTGTTCTTGCAAAAAAATGTGTTTTTGCTGTGTTGCTACATGAACGAAGAAGGTGGTGTTGTAGGTGAAGCGAGTGGTGGAAGCCGCATGCTGGATGCCAAAGTGGAGGTACATTTTATTGGAAGAACCGGCAAAGAGGCATGAAGGGTGAGGGCAATAGCATGTGACATAGGGACACATTTGTTCATGTTCACTCTTTTTATTGTAAGTCGTGGTTGTTTTGCAACCATAGTGAGCGTTTTTGCATGATACCTTGACTGATTCGATGACTTTTTCAATAGCTCTGCAACGGTTATAACCAATCGGCATGCAGCAGGAAGGACATTTTCTCTTCACCTTGGAGCAGCATGAGGAGCACGCTATATGCCCGTTCTCACACTGCAACACCATTAACATAAAAAATGATAAAATTAACGTTATACTTCATTACTTCCACTTCAACATAAACTGCATAAAAACTAAAAAGTAATCATTAATGTGCTCAGAAAACCACAGTAACATAAAAGGTCAATAGCTTTGCCCATGGAAAGACTCACTGATGGCAACATCAAAGCAGCTAATGAAAGTGGCATCATACTTCATTTCACATCTTAAGTTCCACGTTAAAAAACAAAACACGCGAACAGAAACGGATCTTGTGAAACCATGGTTTAAAAAAACGGGTGAGGCGTGCCTCAAGGCGAAACGCTAAGAAAACGAGTCTGAGGCGCGCCTCATGGGGTTCAGATTGTAAATACGCCTCAAAGGGCCGAGCGCTAAAAAAGTAGCGCCTCGGGCGGTTTAGGGTGTTTTTGATGCGATTTTTTTTTTGGGTGTTTTGGGATCATTTAGTTTATTTTAATGTTTTAGACTTTTCTAGGTCAAGTATTTTATTTTTTATAAGATACATAATTTTATATTTATTTTTTGACTGCGCCTCGGGCTTACGCCTCATGAGGCGAAGGGAAAACACCTCGAGGCTCGTTTTCGTTCTTTTAAACTTTGTGTGAAACCAAAAACAAATGAAAGTTATAACCACCCATGACAAGTAGACAGGACCTTCACACAGCTTACAACAAAAAACAAAACCATGAGATCTGCTGTCATATAGATTGCAATCAAACAATGAAAACCGCAGAAACAAACTTATGGCAATTCAACTATGACTGCCTAGATGCCTAGTAATGTCTGGAAATACTGCCTACAGAAGCTGGTTATGAAAGCATGATTCTTCAATTTGGACTACAGAAAACTAACTGTACTCATAACTCATCACGTATATTGTGTAAAACGCTAACTATGTACGTTCCATAGATGGAGCTAGTTGCTAATTGCTATGTTGTCAAAAAGCCCTTCAAGTGCGCGCCTAGGCCCTCAGGCAAGACATAAGACAGGGTCAGATTCCGACAAAATTCCCACCAAATCCGACAATTTACAGCAAAATTCTACGAATTCCAGGAAAACCAGTCTGAAACATACACAAATGGCCTGGAACCAGACTAAACTAACCTTAAACAACCTTAACACATGTCTAGAACCTAAAAAAGGGTATGTTTATGCCATGCGCCTTGCTTATCTCGGTCCCTCCTTTGCGCCTTTGACAACTACCGCCGGTAGTCGATACAGCATCAATTCCACCATAGTCAGTGAGGATAATATTTTCAACAATTAACTCATAACACATAACAAAGCAATTAACCCTTACTCATATGCAGTATCTGTATCACAATTACTATTTCAAATCATTTCACCTACCAATTTCCAAAACACATACAAACATAAATAATAATAATAATAATAATAATAATAATAATAATAATAATAATAATAATACCTGAAAAACAGGTGTGGTTAACGGATCTAAACAAATCGGACAATCCAACACATCAGGATCCGTCAACACAACCTTCAACTCTCCATTTACATCATTCGATACTCCTAACGATGACGCCATCATCTGTTGTGGTTGCTGATTAATAATAATATTATTATTATTATTACTCTGTCCTTGTTGACAAACTTCAACCTCTTCTTCTTCATCATCATCATCCGTCTCCGCCTCTTCATCATCATCATCATCATCTTCGTCATTCGGTTCTAACTCCTCATCACCTTCTGAATCCGATTCCACGTCATCTACCGGAACATATTCCTCCGCCTCCTCCTCTTCTTCATTCTCCACAAACACAGTACGCGATTGAGATTGAGAGGCTGATTCGGATAATCTGGGCCGTTTGATGTGGATCGGAACGTCGTCTTCGTCTTCGCTGATGGAGAATCGGGTCATCGGAATTGCTCTTTCGACTGTTCGATTGTTGTTGTTTGCAGTCGTTGATTCCATTGATGATCCTGACGGTTCGCTGTTTATCTGGATTTTTTTAATTTTTTTTTTCACACCAACTACCAATATTATTATTATTATTATTTTATTTCTTGTTACTTAACCCTAATAATTTTACCAAATTTAATTCATTTTTACATCTTTAAATCTGGTGGTTTTAAATAGAGATTAGGAATTTCGTAACGAATACCAGTACTGTGCCGATGCTATTATACATTTACGGTATCAGTATTGAAAATATCGGTAATGAATGATACTGTACCAATCAAAATTCGGTACTGATACGGTACTCACTTTTTGGTGTTTTTGGTTTGGTACTGGTACTTTACCGACTTTTGCCTTCAAATACCGTACCGTGCCGTATTAGTGTCATACTGTACCGTATTAGTGTCGTACCGTACCAATCGAAATCCGGTACCCACTTTTTGGCGTTTTTGGGATCAGTACTTTCGGCTTAGTACTAGCTCGTTATCGATTTTTACCTTCAAATACCACACCGAGCATTTTCGGTACTGGTACTCGATTTTGGTGATTTGTAGGATAAGATTTTTGGGTACCAATACCGAGCTCATCCCTACAGTACAGTACTTGGTTTTGAATTTAGCATAATTTAGGTATCGGTACATTACCGGATTAAGACATTTAACAATATCGTACTATGATATTACCAATTGAACAAGTATGATATGGTATTTGATTTTGGATTTAGCTAAATTTTGATATCGGTACTATGTGGCATGATAGAGGTTCGGTAGAGTACTAGTACCAATCTCATTCTAAGTTTTAAATTTGGGAAATTATAATATCATGTTGAATACTTCTTTGGGGTTTTTTTATACTTTAAAATACAAAAACAACATTTACTTTTAGATGATACATTACACTATTTGAAAGGAAACTATAAAACACAAATGGAATAAAATATAAGCTTACATGTGAAGAAGAAGAATGATGCCAAATAGGAGCAAAGATGTAAGGATGCATGATGTAGCGATTACACTAGTTCATCTCCTGGTTGGATGAATGTGTCGTTTTTATGCGTAACGTGTGTTTTTATAGAGTTTGATGTAACAGTAACATTGTAATACGATACTTATTTTAATTCTAACGGCTACTTTATAACGGATATGATATGATGTTTAAAATTTCAATTTCAAATTTGAAATGTGAATATTTACGTGAATATAAACTACCATAAAATACTTTAGCTTGTGCCAACACTACCCTAAATCATGGGTCCCACAATTTTACACTTTACACACACTACCTAGTACTCTATCTCTCCACCTCTCACCTACATGCAAACAAACACCGCCACCTGCCTTCAGCTTCTAACACCTGTAAAACCTAATTGCAGCACCCGGAATGGTGTAGTTGATCGGGTAGGGACTAGGGAGTAATCAAACATACCTGTATTGTTTTACTGTCCACCCTAAGTGTGTGTGCTGGTGTGAAATAGTTTTTCTTTCTTTTTTTCTTTTTTAAAGAGTGTGAGTCGTCTTAATTTGATTGGCCATTTTCAATGTGAATACTTATGTTGCACACACATGCAATGGATACCAAACTTGTTAACATCTCTTGTGTTTGGACAGGTAGGATAGCTGCCTCATATGTGTGCCTAACTTCCTAAACTCTTTAGTTACCTTATCTTAAGGTTCATTCGCTAGAACTATTGATTCAAAGATGATTTGAATATTTGTCAACCTCTTTAATCGCATTATTATATATGATTACAACGATTACCCGGGGAAGTATGAAGACAACAAAAAAAACTGAACCTGGTAAATCTACTCGTAGCAAAACTATTTGTAAGGTCTGAGAATGGTAAGATGTAAGCAAACATGTCCCCTATTCATGAAAACAGAGAGACTACTTTCAGAGAGACCTTCGGCTCCAAAACAAACACAAATAGATAAACAGAATGTAGTGAACAAATAAAATGGTGGTATATGACACAAAAAGAGAAAGAAAAGAAAAATCACACATGTGAAGTACACAAAAAGCATGAGACCACCTAAGGCCCTAAGGCTGCTCGGAGTGGGGCGGAAATGGGGGCGGGAAGGGGGGTAACACCGCCGCCGGTGTGGTGTGGGAGAGGCGGGAGGGGGCAGGCGTGGGGGGGGGGTGACCGGCGTGGGGCTTGGGGTGGGGGTGAGGTGGCATGTTATGATTGGGTAGGGTATAATTATTAGTTTATATATAAAAAAAATCATATACTTTATTGTTTTGGCCGGTTAGTTTAAAACAAAAAAAAATTAAATAAAAAAAATTAAATAAATAAAAAAACATTACATAATTAAATTACATAAATAACCATTACATAATCCTAATTCCTAAATTACTTATATAAACAGTAGATAATTCCTAAATTACTTATTTAAACACTATGGAGAGTAGTTGTCCCAGTCCTCGAGTGTGTAGTACTCGGGGGACACGGAATGTGAGCTATCCCGTCCATCGGATCTCGCATCCGAGGGGAAATAGCAGTACTCACGAGGAGGGGTAGGTTGGCTCTAGAGGCGTTCCTCCTCCTCAATTTCCCTGAGGGCTTCCAAGTCCTCCTCAGTTGGGGTAGTCTCGTGGTAGGGAGTGGGGTAGTCTGGTGGTAGGGGTGGGGGTAGGGGTAGTCTGGTGGTGGGGGGTGGGGGTGGGGGTAGTCTGGTGGTGGGGGTGGGGATAGCAGCAGTCCGGGGGGGGGGGGGGGGGGCGACAACATTAGTCGATCCATTTCACTAACAGCCAAGACATAATCCATGACCCAGACCATTTCCTCATCCGTGAAGTCATCATCGGCTTCATGAGGAGGAAAGGTTGGTTGTGCAGCAGCAGTAGGAGGAGGGGGATATAACCAATGTTGTGGAGGAGGAGGAGGAGGAAGAGGAGGTTGTGCAGCAGTAGGAGGAGGAGAGGAGGTGAATGGTAGTCTCCGGGGCGGCCCCGTCCCCGGACCCGGCGAGAGTATTGCCGGACATTAGACATATTATTCATTGCTTTGAGGAGGAGGAATAGGTGTGACTGAGAACTGGGTTAGGTGTTGCATTTATAGGGTTAGAAATATGACCGTTTGGGGGGGGGGGGGACTTTGAAATTCAAAGTTTGAAATTTAAACTTTGAAATTTAAACGTTTGGGGTTCAAACTGTTTGGAATAATAACCGTTTGAATTTCAAATTTTGAATATAATTTTTTATATTATTTTTTAATATTAATTATTTTTATTATTAATTTAATATATTTTCGGTTTAAATTATTATTATTATTATTATTTTATTAATATATGAAAGTTTTTTATAAAAAAAAAAGAAAAAAGAAATACCACATGTCACTTCCCCCCCCCCCCCCCCCCAAGGGTCCCACAAGTACCATATGACGCTTCATCCCTCTCTTTCCCCACCACTCCGAGTAGTCTAAGACCTTAACATATATCATTCTCTAAAAAATTTTAACCTTAATTTTACAGTCTTCATAAACTTCTATCTTAAACCATGTACTAATGGGTAATTGTTTAATTTCCTTCTTCTGTCCTAAACCTGTCGTTCTATGGCAATAGGTTCCTGAAGCCGTGGCGAGATACCTCGCAAATTGAAGAAATAAGAAGACTTATAATATAATAAAATGGCTAGCTTTTTAAGCGTACCTATTAAAAAAACAAAATAGTCTTGTTATTTTTTAAAAAGTAGGGTTTATTACTTATTAGTAAGTTTTAAAGGAGTGTGCTAGACTGATACTCTGATAGTATGTTAAAAAAAATTAACTAATCCATTAGCCTACTTACCTAATAAACCTAAAGCCCAATACACCATCTAACCCATTAACTTAGTCCAAACCCAATAGCCCATGTTTTAACCATGAAAATATATTCAAGAATTTTCTTCGCAATAAGATGTCACATGATTCTCTCTCGAATAACTTGGTGATTTACATAGAAAGAGAATTTTTGAAAATTTCGATTTGATATCCGTAATTGATGAGTTTAAAGATCTTTAAGGTCGTCGAGCTGAGTTATGATTCATTTTTCAGGTACTCATCCTTTCGGCCTTTCTCTCGCATCCTCATAGATATTAAGAGCTTTTATTGTTTGACCTAACCTGACCCGACACTAGATCGTCGATCCGAAACATAACAAAAGGAAAAAATACTTGGGTTACGTGACTCCCCCCCCCCTATTTAAAGGTTTAAGATCCGTCACTGATAACCGGGTTTACTTATCCGGACGAAATACGTGATTAAATAGATTATAAATTTAAGTTTTCATTAACACCATAAATTGGACATGGTGTAGAATATTTTGTTAATCAAATTTTCACACGAAAACGTGTATCATGAATGCAACTATCTTTAATTTACATGTTGCCAAAATTTCACACGAAAACTTAGCCTACACTCAATACCTAAACCCAACAATTTCCCTTTATATACACCAAACCCCCCTTCATTAGAAAAATGTCTCCCAAACTCTCAATGAAAGCAATATCATTGCCCAACCACATCTTTTTCGGGACCAACCACTATCATGGTCACCACCACCGTGCACAAACGACTTTTTTAGGTCGTACGACTAAATCTTATGTCGTCAATGCAAGAATGGGGACCAATGATGGAGGAAATCTTGTGGACGAAGACATGATTATGTTAAGAATGCGAATAAAGGAGGTGGAGATGGCGGAGATGGGTGGTTTGCCGCCGCAAGCGGATAAATGGATGGAGTGGGAGAAGAAGTATTATGAACATTATATTAGAGATGTATGTGAAGCCATGATTATGTTACAAATGTGTTTAATGAACGTTAGACCAAGTTTGGCTCTTGGGACATTGACACTTTTAATGTTAAGTGTGCCTTTATCCGCTAGTGTTGTTATTTACAATTTCATAAGGTGCGTCAATTCGCTTTTGTAACTTGCAATCAATCTTGTATAATGTTATTATTCGGGTTCTCTTAATCACAGTTTTACTCTTTCTTTTAAAAAATACGGATGATTAAGGTATTCGATGCTATACAATTTACGTATGCTTGATCATTTCTTTTATAGGTCATTTTTTTTCCTTTATTTATTTATTTTTTTTTTGTTTTTTTCTTTGAACAACAAGTTATATGAAAAGAAGTGGGGTTTTGAAGCCACCAAGTCCAAGAGACTTCAATTGTTTGTTTCTAGTAACAATCCAAAGAGCCAAAAAATGTAAAACTGAATCAAAGATTAGATCGTCTTTCAAATCATTGCCTTTAAAATGGCTTCATTCATAGCCTTCGAAATAAACCCCACCAAGTTGAAAAAAAAAAAAAAAACTCCTTCTACCACTAGTTTCTTATTCCTCGATATTTGACCTTGTTCGAGCAATTTATGAAACTCCTTAGACACTATGATAGGTTTTACAAAGAAAAACCTACAAAACTTCCAAGAACACAAGATAAAGGATAGGATCAAGCAAAAGCTTTCATCAAAAATTTTCTTCTCTAAATTCAACAAATGCATATTACAACTTTAAATACATGGAATGGAAAATGCATGGACCTAAATTTAGGGAACTAGTGCTACACGATAAGAAAGTGGTAACTTGAACTAAATAACTTCCAATGCATACATAACGTGGATATGGGCCAGGAGCATGGTCGTGGCTTGCATTAGGCACGTATCAATTCCCACCGCCTCAAAACGTTCTTGTCCTCAAGAACGGAATTAGTTTGCCACGGTGGTCGCCATTCAACTCTTCCCGCGGCATTTGGAGCGGTCTCAACGAGACGCCATGGTGGGTGCCACTCTCGTTTCCCGACTGCGTATACCCTAGCTTCTTCTCCACTTATACGACCATACACCATGGATAAAAAGAATGGAATGGTAAGATTGTTGTGCATACTTTCCATAATGCTTTGTCCACTGCTTTGCCTTAGAGATCATATCCGATAGGTGTTGATGCCAATATAACCATTAAAAGTCATCCTCAAAGTGGAAGTTGGCCATATAAACAGCCTTACAGTACTCGCATGATGCCTTGAACAATTACAATTTGAAGCTCCAACTGTAAGATTCATAGTATTATCATTAGTAAAACTTATCGGACCTGAACTATGATTGTAACATGTGTTTAAATACTCGGGTGTTGGAACAAGAACCAATGATCTGGTGTGGTTGACTCGTGGTGGCGTCAGCGGTTTGGTGCGAAGAACGTTGGAAAGGGCTGGTGATGGAGGTAGTAGGTGTGATGGTGGTAGCGGTTGTGGAGATGGTGGGGGGTTTGGCGGTGTGACCGTTTTTGGCAAGGGAATTGTTTTTGGTACCGGAACGAGGGTTGTTGCGGGTGGTTTTCAAATGGGTAACGGTTTACGGACATCATTAGGTGCGGTGTCAACGGCGCACCACGGTGATTGCCAAGGCGGGCGCCACTCGCGTCGTCCAACTATACCTTTGCTCAGGGCCTCTAGAAGTGGTCCTTCGAACCTCGGAACTGTAGAACAAAGCGCATATAAACCGGAACTTGGAATGGATATATAATCTGTGTCACTCTTCCATAACAACAAAATGCATTATATGGTTCCTTCTGTTGTGTCATGAGGTTCACATGGAGGTGGAATTTCGTTATTGGCAGTGGGGTTGTTGGTGATGGTCGAATAGGTAGCGGAAGTGTCTCAGTATTTGGCGATGGTAGCGGTGGTGGTATGGTAACGGCGAAGCATTGCAATGGTGAAAGACTTCCAAGTGAGGTGTTCGGGTCCTCGATACCATGAATTGAACCAAGAAAAAGGTTCATCATCAAAGTACTCAACGACATAGGCAAACCGTTCTTCCTCATATATTGCATACAAGGAAAAGAACCGATCAACCTCAAAAAGCCAACGAACCGGATTCGAACCATTGAAGCGAGATAAATAGGCGGAGTCATCGAGTTCTTCCAAAGCCATGGAGGATTAGGCTCAATGAAGGCACCAATTGATAGGTTTTACAAAAAAAAACCTACAAAACTTCCAAGAACACAAGATAAAGGATAAGATCAAGCAAAAGCTTTCTTCAAAAATTTTCTTCTCTAAATTCAACAAATGCATATTACAACTTTAAATACATGGAATGTGTGACATCCGTCACTTTTTTTTTTTATAATAATAATAATAATAATAATAAAATAAAATTCAGATTTTATTATATATATACATTTTTTTTAAACCACTCTTAAAACCCAACAAGGCCCAAACCCAACCATTCTTTGTTGTATGTGTTACTGAACCCAAGAACTTAGCCCATAAACACAAGCCCACCATCTGAGCCCAATAAGCAAATCTGGCCCATCCCATTGCTCCCCTTGTCTGTTTAGAAAAAAGAAAAAAACACGCTGGGGCCGGGATTCGAACCCGAGCCGGCCAGCAAACACCCACACACACAGACATGAACCAACTGGGCTACGGCTCATTGTTGGTTTAATCAGGACTCTTAATATATATATATATATATATATATATATATATAAACACAAGACTTCTTCTTTCTCCTTGTCTGTTCGAGCAAACAGCGACCAACACACAAACTTGGTCAACATTTGACCTTGACCACATAATTAATCTAAAATTGGCAACCCTTTTTACTTAATTAACTCGTTTTGATGTTTTAACATTAAAATCCGACTTTGACTAAGCTCGATTCCGGGCTAATTAGTCGTCCTCTTGACTAAGCTCGATTCAAAAATCAAGACCTTCCCTTTATACGATACCACTATAAATTGGACCCCCCTTGACTAGCTTAAGATGCCGAATATACTCTCTAAATCCTCCATTTCTGTCACACCACGACAATGGCGGAAACACGTGGCGCGACGGTTCAAAGCATAAAGTCAAGGTTATTGCTAAACACAAGTAATTTAAGAAAATGGGTCATTTATTAAGGCATCAAATCTTGTTCCAAATATTACATAAAAGTAAATTGTTTTTAAGACAACATAGAGGTTTCTCAAATATATCCCAAAGCCTTGGGAAATAAAGGTGAAACCCCGCAAAATGTTTAACGCCATATCGGAGGATTCCACGACCCAGCTTGCCCCGGTTCGTCTTCATCTAATTACCTGAAAGATATGTTTAAAAGTTTCGTCAATATAAATATATTGGTGAGTTCACAGGTTTTTAGTTTCCAAAACTTGAATACTTGGGAAATACCATGTTATGACAATATATAGGAGTTGCAAATTCCTATACTTCTACTTGAGACTATAATCAAACCAAGACGTATAATAATAATGCCCCGCTCCAAGTCGTTACTCGGTTTCCCACGACTTAAGTTCAGAATATATGCACCCCAGGCATAACCTAATGCATAATCGACGCTATCGATTAGGGGTGGACCTTGTCAGGCACCAATAGTACTATTCAAATATTCCACCGGTTTCATTTCCCTGAACAAATGATTATAGAGGCGAGGACTCAACCCCGAGTGGCGGTCACACCTCAAGTAATAAATCCGTCAAACATTTTCCCTAACATATCTTTCCCCCGAAAACGTAAAAATAGTTTAAAATGGGGCCGTGAAACTCACCTGAAACTCTGTCTGGCTTACTAGGCAGATAGCAAAGATGGTCTCGCACCTACAAACGTCCTAGACGTATAAGTCACTATTCCTATAGTGCATGTGCCTTGGCAAGTTGTACACCCAACTCCCGACCACAAGTTATTCCAAATCCCGTTTAATTAAGCGCGTATCCTAGGTTTCGTTGGCGTTAGATTACCCTTTGCGTTACAAGTTATATATTACTCTTGTTAATATTTCCTTAACTTGTACCTTATTATCATCGACTCGACTTCACTTAACATATAATTATTTTCCCATTTAAATAATTATACTTAAGATCGCATCGCTCGATATATATTTCAACACTCGACCCGACTCACTTTGCCACACATTTGTTTTCCCATTTAAACAAATATGCTAAGATCTTGTCGTTCGATTGTATATTCTTAACACCCGATTCAACTCACTATACCGTATATTTATTTTCCCATTCAAATAAATATACTAGGATCTTGTTGGTACGGCGTACATATATATATCTTTGTCTTCTCGTCGCGGCTTTCCTTCCCACATATCTACTTTCCCATTAAGTAGATATACTAGAATTTTGCCGAGACGAGCGTACATATATATAAATGTGTAATTTTTCTTGGTAAGTATATACGTTTGTTTAACGTCTTACGTTATGTTTTTCTCCCACGAATAATTCCTTTAACACTTAGGAAAGTGTTTATTAGTTTTTACCCATGTTGTATATATATTTTACTTCTCAAAAATATATATTTTCTTATCTTGCCGCAACGACATTTTTCTCATGTTTTGTCCGTGTACGGTTCGTTAACGCGTCTTAGTTCGATATCTTAGCTCGAATAGTTAATTTTTCCAAGTTTTTCCCAACATGTGTTTTATAGAAATATTATCCATATTTCTTCCTCCTACACATGTTACTTGGATGGTTTAAAATACTTATGTATTTTTAACCCAACTTGTTAACTTAACTACAAAAATGTTTTCCAATACTTTTATATTCCCATTTATATAAAAGTATTCATTTTTGTATAAGTTTCCCAAGTTTGTTTAATATTTTATAAAATCTCCATTTTATAAAATATCCTTATGTTAATGCAATCCATATTTTTATAACTTTCAAAAATATACTTTTATACAAAAATACCCAAGTATATCTACTAGTATTTACCAAATCAACCTTGGAAAATTATTACTTATACTTTTGACACCAAACTTTCCATCCTTGCATTTTTGGACTAATAGTTTCTAAAATATCCATTTTAGTCCTCTAACTTTCAAAGTTACAATATTAGTCCCTTAACTTTCAAATGTTGCATTTTTCCACTCTAACTTCCAAAGTTAACATTTTTCACTCAAAATAGTAGACTTTGAAGATTCAACTTTTTATTGGTAAGTTATTTTTGTATCAAAACACTTTTATTAGTCTTATATTCCATATATAAGACTACTTGTATGTGTGTTTTATGTATTTGCCCATTTTAACAAAATATCATTCTTCTAAGTAAGTAACTTTAATTTTTCATCTTCTTTATCCATGAACTTCTAACATGTTCCACCATATATTATACCATGTATGATTATTTTAAGATGATTAACACTACCTTTTAATACATTCAAGTTTATTCCACAAATCTTACCCAAATCATCATCCTACTTAGTGTATGTGTAAATTTTATACATTTTCAAGATCATTACTTTATCATCATCAAATCCATGATTTATTTACATATCTTTAATCATCCATTTTACTCATGTAAAACCTATTAAAGATTATGTTTCAAACCACCTTTTAAACCCTTCATATACAACTTGCTTCTAAGAACACATACATGAATAATAATAATCAAAAACAAGGTTAAGAAGCTTACTACTAGCACAAGGCTAGGGAAGACAAAACCTTGGATTTTGAGAGGGGTTTAGTGTGTTCTTCCTTAATGGTTAAGCTCCAAGCTTGAAACACACAATAGGGGTTTGGATGATGGATTGTTTTGAGTGATTTGGAGATGTAAAAACTTGAAAGAAATGTGTATGGTGGAGGGGTAAAACCTACGGCCAAGAAGGAAGAAGAAGAAAAGATTTTTGCTTTGTTTCTCCAAGTCTCTAACACATGTTTATATAGCCTTATCACATGTAATCTTTCATGGATTTTGTGATCATTACTAAAGATTCAAGAGATTTAATAAGTGCACAAGTGATCTTGGATGGATATGTGAGTGTGTGTGTAGCCGTGTATATGTATGTATGAGTAGGAGGTTTCTTGCAAATCTTGCTAAGTCTTGTAATCTATCATAATCTTTATATAAGATCTCTTACATACATGAGTGCACTAGTGTAATGATGGTTTAAGTTTTGTCTTGGATTATATGGCCTCTTGGCCGAAAATTGTAAAGGGGGAGACAAGAGGTTGCATGCTTTTGTCCTTGAAAGATCTTACACCTTTTGTCTTTAGCAAAACATGCTTAATACTAGCTTTATAGATTATTATCATAACCACACATGCATGGACATAACAAGGCCATCTAGGCCGGCCCTTGTGTGGCTTGGGTGGGGTCCACAATTCCAAATATTTACCCAATATTTGTTATGTTTAATTCCCCGTCGTTCGGGTGTCGTTCGGGTATTTTTCGGGTTTTAATCACGCGTTATTCGAACATTAAAAATACCTTTAATAACCCTTAAATATAGTCTAATTTAAGCGTTGATTGGTTATTTAGGCTTTCGCCGGGTGAAATTATGAGTTATACGCGTATCGGGTGCGGTACGCGCATTTTATTCGTTACCGGGAGATTTGTACAAGACGTTTCCACTTATGGTTTTGGAGTTCCAAAACTCATTATATTTTGTGAAAATACCCTTTATTTTATATCCTGGGTGTCCGGGATCCTTTTCGTTTATTTAATTATTACCGGGTAATTGCCAACGTCCATACCGGATAGTTTATTCGCACATGATCCAATCATGTTTTTACCATTAAACGTATGCATTCCTATGCACTATTTGGAAATTTCTATCTCCTAAGGTCTTGATAATTAAATCACACATAATTGCATTTAATTACGTTAATCATATATTAATTAATTTGTACGGAATTACCTTATTTTTGCCGGTTGTTACATTCTCCCCCGTTAAGAGAATTCCGTCCCAGAATTCACTTCGAGTTCTCCGGTACAGGTGTCTTCTCGAATAGGGCGTGGTATTTTTGCTTCATCCGGTCCAGCCTTTCCCACGTGAACTCCGGTCCACGCTTGGCATTCCAGCGCACTTTGACCAATCTGATCTTGCTGCGCCTAAGTTTTTGGACCTTCCAATCAGTTACCTCGATTGGTTCTTCAACAAAATGTAACTTGTCGTCAATCTGGATTTCGTCTGCAGGGATGATGAGAGTTTCGTCGGATAGGCACTTTTTCAAATTTGACACGTGAAACGTGTCGTGTATTCCACTAAGCTCTTGAGGCAACTTGAGCTTGTATGCCACTGTGCCTACCCTGGACAAGACTTCGAATGGTCCAATATATCGTGGGTTCAGCTTCCCGCGCTTTCCAAAGCGCGCGACACCTTTCCAAGGTGACACTTTTAGTAGGACCCTGTCTCCGACTTGAAACTCTAAAGGCTTTCGCCTCATATCAGCATAGCTTTTCTGGCGGTCACGGGCCGCTTTGAGGCGTTCCTTTATCAAAAAGACCTTATCCGTGGTCTCTTGAACAATTTCGGGCTCGATGAGTTGTTTTTCTCCAACTTCCGCCCAACATAACGGTGATCGACACTTGCGTCCATATAGAGCTTCAAACGGTGCGGCTTGAATGCTCGTATGATAACTGTTGTTATAGGAAAATTCTACCAATGGCAAGTGTGTATCCCAATTACCTCCGAAATCAATCGCGCATGCCCGTAACATATCCTCCAAGGTCTGGATGGTTCGTTCACTTTGACCATCCGTTTGGGGTGATATGCGGTACTCATGTCGAGGCGAGTACCGAGGGCTTCATTTAAACTTTCCCAAAATCTGGAAGTGAAACGACTATCTCGATCGGAGATGATAGAAACAGGTACACCGTGTTTAGACACCACTTCTTTAATGTACAAACGGGTCAGTTTCTCCAACTTGTCCGTTTCGCGAATTGGTAGGAAGTGTGCAGATTTTGTCAATCGATGAACGATTACCCAGATCGTGTCATGGCCGCTTGTTGTCTTAGGTAACTTGGTAATGAAATCCATGGTAATTCGTTCCCATTTCCATTCCGGTATTTCCGGTTGCTGGAGCAGACCGGAAGGTCTCTGATGCTCAGCCTTGACCTTTGCGCAAGTCAAACATCGCGCAACGTATGCTGCTATATCTCTTTTGAAATTCGGCCACCAATAAAGTTCCTTCAAATCGTGGAACATCTTGTCTGCACCCGGGTGAACCGAATATCTAGAACTGTGAGCTTCGGCCAACACTAGCTCACGCAATCCTCCGTACATTGGAACCCAAATTCTATTCATGAAATACAGTGTCTGGTCCGTCTTTGGTTCCAGCGAATCAACCATCTTTCGTAACCTTTCACCCTTGACATTTTCGGGTTTAAGGGCGTTAACTTGAGCTTCACGAATTCGTTCAGTCAGATTCGTGTGGATAGTCAAACCCAAAGCTCGGACACGCAATGGTTTAACCCGTTCCTTGCGACTCAAGGCGTCGGCTACGACGTTCGCCTTACCGGGATGGTACTTTATCTCACAATCGTAATCGTTTAATAATTCGACCCATCGCCGTTGTCGCATGTTTAAATCCTTCTGATCAAAGATGTGTTGCAAACTCTTATGATCAGTGAAAATCGTGCACTTGGTTCCGTACAAATAGTGCCTCCATATCTTGAGAGCGAACACCACTGCACCTAATTCCAAATCGTGTGTAGTGTAGTTCTTCTCATGGATTTTCAGTTGCCTGGAAGCGTATGCTATTACTTTTTCTCGCTGCATCAATACGCAACCCAAGCCTTGATGTGAGGCATCACAGTAAACTACAAAATCTTCCGTACCATCGGGGAGTGATAGTATCGGAGCGCCACATAACTTGTCTTTTAACAATTGGAATACTGCCTCTTGCTTTTCCGTCCACTCGAATTTCTTATCCTTTTGGGTTAGCATGGTTAAAGCTTGTGCTATCTTTGAAAAGTTCTCGATGAACCTTCTGTAATAACCCGCAAGGCCAAGAAATTGTCGTACTTCGGTAGGAGTTCGAGGGGCTTCCCAATTTTTAATTGCCTCGATCTTGGCGGGATCGACGTGTATGCCCTTCTCGTTTACCACGTGGCCTAAAAAGTGAACTTCCCGAATCCAAAAGTCACACTTTGAGAATTTAGCGTAGAGCTTCTCTTTGCGTAATACTTCAAGAATTAATCGAAGGTGATTCTCGTGGTCTTCTTTTGTACGTGAATAGATCAAAATATCGTCAATGAAGACAATGACGAATTTATCCAGGTATGGCTTACACACGCGGTTCATTAGGTCCATAAAAACCGCTGGTGCGTTGGTCAAGCCGAACGGCATTACCAAAAATTCATAGTGTCCATACCGGGTTCTGAAGGCCGTTTTTGGTACATCTTCTTCTTGTATACGCAACTGGTGATAGCCAGACCTCAAATCGATTTTGGAGTAATAGCTAGATCCTTGGAGCTGATCAAATAAATCGTCGATCCTGGGGAGAGGATAGCGATTCTTGATGGTTAGCTTGTTCAGCTCTCGATAGTCGATGCACATGCGAAATGTGCCATCCTTCTTCTTTACAAATAAGACGGGAGCTCCCCAAGGTGAGAAACTCGGTCTTATAAAACCTTTGTCCAATAATTCTTGTAGCTGGCTGGACAGTTCCTGCATCTCTGATGGAGCTAGGCGGTATGGCGATCGCGCCACAGGAGCTGCTCCAGGAACGAGGTCGATGCGGAACTCGACTTGTCGAGGTGGTGGCAACCCCGGCAAATATTCTGGGAATACATCCGGAAAATCTCTAGCTACTGGAATGTCTTCCAACTTTCGCCGTCGGCCTTCTTGTCCACTACGTGTGCCAAGAATGCGACAAGCCCTTTTCTTAGACACTTACGAGCCTTCATGCTTGAAATAATTCTTAGCGGCGTTCCGTGTCTTTCCCCTTGAATTGAGAGAGTTTCACCGCTTGCGAGGGGGACTTGAATGACTTTTTCGTTGCAAATCACGACGGCATGATGCGCGGACAACCAGTCCATGCCGACAACTATGTCGAAACTTCCCAATACAACTGGCAAAAGATCAATCCCAAACTCGTGCCCACAGAGTTCTAATTTACAATCTTTCGCTACTTCTCTCGTTTCAATAGTTTTACCATTAGCCAGTTCTATGGAGTAGGGTGTATCTAGTTTACTAGTTTTTAATCCAAGTAGTCTTTTAAACTCAATGGATACGAAGCTAAAGTCAGCACCGGTATCAAATAATACAGAGGCATAATGACCATTAAGAGGAAACGTACCAGTGACCACGTTGGGGTCTTGTCGTGCATCACCGGCTCCAATCACAAATGCCCGCCCGCGGGCCTGGTTGTTGATCTTGGGGCAATCCTTTTTCCAATGGTCCAGTGACCCGCATGCGAAGCATGGTCTAGCCCCTCCATTCTTCGGTGCTCCGGACCGACAGTCTTCAGTCTTGTGTCCGGTGCGGTGGCACTTTCCACAAGTTAACCCATTATTCCTTCCCTGATTACCCTGTTTATTACCATTACCACGTCCCGCGGCAACATATCCTTTCCCCTTCTTGTTTGAGCTACCCGACGCTCTGTCCCTTTTCCCTTCATCCCGTTTCCTTTTCCCAAATCTTGGCTTGTTCCCCTGGTCGTTCGGCACGACTGCTGAGCTCGTCCCTGATTCTTGGCTTCTACACTGCTGGCCTCAGAAATTTTTAGTCCCGATACTTGTCGGATCAGTGTACCCATGCGTATAGCATCTTCGGTGAGGCTTAGTGCAAGGTCGATAGCTGCGCGCATGGTCGTAGGTTTAGAAGCAGTGACCATGCTGCGTATTTGTGGTGCTAAGCCGAACAAATAACGCTCTATCTTGTTGCTTTCAGGGGTGACCAACCGTGGCACTAGTCTGGCGAGATCGTGGAATCGAGACGTGTAACCAGTCACGTCCGCTCCCATCATAGTGAGGTTCCAGAACTCAGTTTCCAGTTTCTGTACCTCGCTTGCCGGGCGGTACTCAGCAATCATGAGTTCCTTCAGTTCTGTCCATGACAGGGAGTAAGCAGTGTCGTCACCCAATGACTGTACTTGTCCATTCCACCACGTTAGTGCTTGGTCCAAGAACAAGTTGGTGGAGTACATGACTGACTGACGAGGGGTACACCCACTGATACGGATGACTGCCTCGGTCCTTTCAAACCACTTGACCAGGCCAACTGATCCTTCTGTGCCGTTGAAATTGATCGGCTTGCAGTCTAAGAAGGCTTTGAAGTGCAGCCACGCTCTCGCGAGGCCGTTTCTGCATTAATAAAGTTGTATGTTATTATGGGATAGGAGTTTTAGGATATTTTCCCATCGCTTTATCAATTATTTTTAAGCCTTCTTACCATTGGGGGAGGTTTCTCGTCGGTCACTCCCAGTCAAGTCACGTGATCGTTCGGAGCGAGCGGCTTCGTGCTCCGCGATTGCTCGGGCTATGCGCTCCGAGATCATGGTCTCAAGTTCAGCTGGTGTTGCGGGCAGTCCGTCTGCACCGCTGTTGCTTCTGGTGGCTGGTGCCATTTTCTTCAATAATAATTATCAAAGGTTAATTTGGCAAACATTTATACAATATAAAGCATAAATAACAAACCAGAATATGAACACAATAATCAACACCATGTCATCACACAACATACCAACACATCATACAGAATAAATAGTAATCAACACAATATCACCATACAAACACACAAATCACAATATATGGAGTAAGCAATAATAATCGTAGACAACAACATATTTCACCATCATAATAATAAGATTTTTCATTAATTTCAATAGTACTAGTACAATGCTTGTTCATAATAACAAAATGGGGAATACATCCCTCATACAATACATTGTTTTTGAAATAAATAAAACATCATATCATGTGCCGTCGTACCCGTACGGCTAGGCAAAATGCAGACGAGTGTCATAACCCGTGCTATACTACCATACTGCTGCTACTATGTACATAAGCTGGTGATTCTTCCGTGCGTCCCTGATGCATCTGTGGCGGTGGCGGTGGAAACTGGTACTGTGGTGCATGCATACTGATCGTCATGCTAATCGCCATGATACGCTCATATAAGAACTGTCGATGCGCAAAATGCGCATCCCCTGTAATACCACACTGTGCGTCCATGCTCAGTAACTCTTCCGCATAGTGCGCCAAAGCATCTTGTGCATCAATCATCCTCGTCCACATCAGACGGGTCTGCTGCTCTACCTGTGTCACGGTGCGCTGCACCGTGTCTGCGAGAGTCTGGAAGTCTCGCTCTAGGGAGATGGCAGTGGACCATGCTGGTCCAGATAGGGGTGTCATCCTAGGTGGCTGGGATGGTCCGGGTATATCTGGGTGTGCTGATGGGAATGGCCCAAAGGGGGCTGGTATCGGTATGTGTGGAAGCAACGGGGCAAAGCCCTGTGGTCTGGGGGTAAAGTGAGGTGGCATCATGTAGGGGTCCCCTACACCCAGAGGATACGGTGCAGGTGGCATGCTGGGAAGGGTGGGGATCGATAATGTCATGGCTACTGTGGGTGGTGGTACAGGCTCGGCCAATGGGGCTACAAGAGGCTCTGAAACAGTGGCCCACTCTGGGGTGGATACCACAACAGTGGGGGTGGGAGGGCTCGCAGTGGCGTATGCCGTCACGCCCGCCCGGTGCAGCTCCGAGCTGCGGCAGAGCTCCCCTCTAGGATGTGCCCAGTAGGAACTGGCCCATCCTGAGGTACGGGCTCGGGTATGGTGGGTAGAGTGGCTGGTGCAGTAGTGGCATGCTCGATCATCGGAGCGACGTGCTCCTCCTGGTCTGCTGGTGGGATCGGTACAGCGATGTGGTCCACCGATGCGGTCGACTCATCGTTGGAGTCATCAGAGATCCACCCGTTGTGTCCTCGGGGAACGGGCACGAGCATCATGCCCGGGGGTACGGGGATAAGTGGGGTAGGTAAGGGCTCACGATCGATCGGTGCGTGTCGATCATAGGGAGACTCAACGGTCTCTGACTGCGCGGGGACAGGCCTCGATGGACCTGCACAGCCCTCTGGGAAGTCTCTGATGGCCTGGAGGGGCAGTACTGGCAGTGGCGCTGCCTGGAGTGGCACTATAGGCAAGTCTGCCTGTGGTGCCTCGGCCATAGGTAGGTCGACCACGTCGCCCTCAGCGGGGGCCCACGCTGGTCCTCGCTCGGGTCAGTCTCGTCCGAGCTATCTCCTCCTGCGCCCTCCACGGCGGCGTCAATCTCCATCTCGTCATCCTCCGGATCGAGTACCACAAGCTCGATCGGCTCCGCTGGCGGCGCTGGGATAATCTGAATACTGCTATCGTAAACTGGGCGCTATGCTACCAGCGTCCGACATCCTGGCAAAAGAACCATACATGTATATATATGAATTAATTTAAATTAGATAGTTAAGGCGTACATTATCAGTATCCTTCCTAACCTCTAATACTACGTTAATGCATAACGATACCCTGGCTAGCTTGGTCGGAATCTCCTCATGCCCATTGCTTCTTTGAAAAATTACTTTATCGCGTTTAGCATTTTATATATTTTTCTTTTGAAAACCTTATCATTTGAACCAAATCCGTTATAGTCTAGTTTTTAAAGAAAATACTCTAGTTCGCTATAACCTTGGCTCTGATACCACCTTCTGTCACACCACGACAATGGCGGAAACACGTGGCGTGACGGTTCAAAGCATAAAGTCAAGGTTATTGCTAAACACAAGTAATTTAAGAAAATGGTCATTTATTAAGGCGTCAAATCTTGTTCCAAATATTACATAAAAGTAAATTGTTTTTAAGACAACATAGAGGTTTCTCAAATATATCCCAAAGCCTTGGGAAATAAAGGTGAAACCCCGCAAAATGTTTAACGCCATATCGGAGGATTCCACGACCCAGCTTGCCCCGGTTCGTCTTCATCTAATTACCTGAAAGATATGTTTAAAAGTTTCGTCAATATAAATATATTGGTGAGTTCACAGGTTTTTAGTTTCCAAAACTTGAATACTTGGGAAATACCATGTTATGACAATATATAGGAGTTGCAAATTCCTATACTTCTACTTGAGACTATAATCAAACCAAGACGTATAATAATAATGCCCCGCTCCAAGTCGTTACTCGGTTTCCCACGACTTAAGTTCAGAATATATGCACCCCAGGCATAACCTAATGCATAATCGACGCTATCGATTAGGGGTGGGCCTTGTCAGGCACCAATAGTACTATTCAAATATTCCACCGGTTTCATTTCCCTGAACAAATGATTATAGAGGCGAGGACTCAACCCCGAGTGGCGGTCACACCTCAAGTAATAAATCCGTCAAACATTTTCCCTAACATATCTTTCCCCCGAAAACGTAAAAATAGTTTAAAATGGGGCCGTGAAACTCACCTGAAACTCTGTCTGGCTTATAGGCAGATAGCAAAGAGGTCTCGCACCTACAAACGTCCTAGACGTATAAGTCACTATTCCTATAGTGCATGTGCCTTGGCAAGTTGTACACCCAACTCCCGACCACAAGTTATTCCAAATCCCGTTTAATTAAGCGCGTATCCTAGGTTTCGTTGGCGTTAGATTACCCTTTGCGTTACAAGTTATATATTACTCATGTTAATATTTCCTTAACTTGTACCTTATTATCATCGACTCGACTTCACTTAACATATAATTATTTTCCCATTTAAATAATTATACTTAAGATCGCATCGCTCGATATATATTTCAACACTCGACCCGACTCACTTTGCCACACATTTGTTTTCCCATTTAAACAAATATGCTAAGATCTTGTCGTTCGAATTGTATATTCTTAACACCCGATTCAACTCACTATACCGTATATTTATTTTCCCATTCAAATAAATATACTAGGATCTTGTTGGTACGGCGTACATATATATATCTTTGTCTTCTCGTCGCGGCTTTCCTTCCCACATATCTACTTTCCCATTAAGTAATATACTAGAATTTTGCCGAGACGAGCGTACATATATATAAATGTGTAATTTTTCTTGGTAAGTATATACGTTTGTTTAACGTCTTACGTTATGTTTTTCTCCCACGAATAATTCCTTTAACACTTAGGAAAGTGTTTATTAGTTTTTTACCCATGTTGTATATATATTTTACTTCTCAAAAAATATATTTTCTTATCTTATTGCCGCAACGGCATTTTTCTCATGTTTTGTCCGTGTACGGTTCGTTAACGCGTCTTAGTTCGATATCTTAGCTCGAATAGTTAATTTTTCCAAGTTTTTCCCAACATGTGTTTTATAGAAATATTATCCATATTTCTTCCTCCTACACATGTTACTTGGATGGTTTAAAATACTTATGTATTTTTAACCCAACTTGTTAACTTAACTACAAAAATGTTTTCCAATACTTTTATATTCCCATTTATATAAAAGTATTCATTTTTGTATAAGTTTCCCAAGTTTGTTTAATATTTTTATAAAATCTCCATTTTATAAAATATCCTTATGTTAATGCAATCCATATTTTTATAACTTTCAAAAATATACTTTTATACAAAAATACCCAAGTATATCTACTAGTATTTACCAAATCAACCTTGGAAAATTATTACTTATACTTTTGACACCAAACTTTCCATCCTTGCATTTTTGGACTAATAGTTTCTAAAATATCCATTTTAGTCCTCTAACTTTCAAAGTTACAATATTAGTCCCTTAACTTTCAAATGTTGCATTTTTCCACTCTAACTTCCAAAGTTAACATTTTTCACTCAAAATAGTAGACTTTGAAGATTCAACTTTTTATTGGTAAGTTATTTTTGTATCAAAACACTTTTATTAGTCTTATATTCCATATATAAGACTACTTGTATGTGTGTTTTATGTATTTGCCCATTTTAACAAAATATCATTCTTCTAAGTAAGTAACTTTAATTTTTCATCTTCTTTATTCATGAACTTCTAACATGTTCCACCATATATTATACCATGTATGATTTTTAAGATGATTAACACTACCTTTTAATACATTCAAGTTTATTCCACAAATCTTACCCAAATCATCATCCTACTTAGTGTATGTGTAAATTTTATACATTTTCAAGATCATTACTTTATCATCATCAAATCCATGATTTATTTACATATCTTTAATCATCCATTTTACTCATGTAAAACCTATTAAAGATTATGTTTCAAACCACCTTTTAAACCCTTCATGTACAACTTGCTTCTAAGAACACATACATGAATAATAATAATCAAAAACAAGGTTAAGAAGCTTACTACTAGCACAAGGCTAGGGAAGACAAAACCTTGGATTTTGAGAGGGGTTTAGTGTGTTCTTCCTTAATGGTTAAGCTCCAAGCTTGAAACACACAATAGGGGTTTGGATGATGGATTGTTTTGAGTGATTTGGAGATGTAAAAACTTGAAAGAAATGTGTATGGTGGAGGGGTAAAACCTACGGCCAAGAAGGAAGAAGAAGAAAAGATTTTTGCTTTGTTTCTCCAAGTCTCTAACACATGTTTATATAGCCTTATCACATGTAATCTTTCATGGATTTTGTGATCATTACTAAAGATTCAAGAGATTTAATAAGTGCACAAGTGATCTTGGATGGATATGTGAGTGTGTGTGTAGCCGTGTATATGTATGGGAGTAGGAGGTTTCTTGCAAATCTTGCTAAGTCTTGTAATCTATCATAATCTTTATATAAGATCTCTTACATACATGAGTGCACTAGTGTAATGATGGGTTAATTTTTGTCTTGGATTAATGGCCTATCTGGCCGAAAATTTAAAGGGGGAACAAGAGGTTGCATGCTTTTGTACTTGAAAGATCTTACACCCTTTTGTCTTTAGCAAAACATGCTTAATACTAGCTTTATAGATTATTATTATAAACACACATGCATGGACATAACAAGGGCCATCTAGGCCGGCCCTTGTGTGGCTTGGTGGGGTCCACAATTCCAAATATTTACCCAATATTTGTTATGTTTAATTCCCGCGTTCGTCGGTGTCGTCGGGTATTTTTCGGGTTTTAATCACGCGTTATTCGGACATTAAAAATACCTTTAATAACCCTTAAATATAGTCTAATTTAAGCGTTGATTGGTTATTTAGGCTTTCGCCGGGTGAAATTATGAGTTATACGCGTATCGGGTGCGGTACGCGCATTTTATTCGTTACCGGGAGATTTGTACAAGACGTTTTCACTTATGGTTTTGGAGTTCCAAAACTCATTATATTTTGTGAAAATACCCTTTATTTTATCCTGGGTGTCCGGGATCCTTTTCGTTTATTTAATTATTACCGGGTAATTGCCAACGTCCATACCGGATAGTTTATTCGCACATGATCCAATCATGTTTTACCATTAAACGTATGCATTCCTATGCACTATTTGGAAATTGCTATCTCCTAAGGCCTTGATAATTAAATCACACATAATTGCATTTAATTACGTTAATCATATATTAATTAATTTGTACGGAATTACCTTATTTTTGCCGGTTGTTACAGATTCTCCCCCCCGTTAAGAGAATTCCGTCCCAGAATTCACAACGAGTTCTCCGGTACAGGTGTCTTCTCGAATAGGGCGTGGTAGTTTTGGCTTCATCCGGTCCAGCCTTTCCACGTGAACTCCGGTCCACGCTTGGCATTCCAGCGCACTTGACCAATCTGATCTTGCTAGCGCCTAAGTTTTTGGACCTTCCAATCAGTTACACCTGATTGGTTTTCTTCAACAAATGTACTTGTCGTCAATCGGATTTCGTCTGCAGATGATGAGAGTTTCGTCGATAGGCACTTTTTCAAATTGACACGTGAAACGTGTCGTGTATTCCACTAAGCTCTTGAGCAACATGAGCTTGTATGCCACTGTGCTACCCTGGACAAGACTTCGAATGGTCCAATATATCGTGGGTTTCAGCTTTCCGCGCTTTCCAAAGCGCGCGACACCTTCCAAGGTGACACTTTTAGTAGGACCCTGTCTCCGACTTGAAACTCTAAAGGCTTTCGCCTCATATCAGCATAGCTTTTCTGGCGGTCACGGGCCGCTTTGAGGCGTTCCTTTATCAAAAAGACCTATCCGTGGTCTCTTGAACAATTTCGGGCTCGATGAGTTGTTTTTCTCCAACTTCCGCCCAACATAACGGTGATCGACACTTGCGTCCCATATAGAGCTTCAAACGGTGCGGCTTGAATGCTTCGTATGATAACTGTTGTTATAGGAAAATTCTACCAATGGCAAGTGTGTATCCCAATTACCTCCGAAATCAATCGCGCATGCCCGTAACATATCCTCCAAGGTCTGGATGGGTTCGTTCACTTTGACCATCCGTTTGGGGTTAATGCGGTACTCATGTCGAGGCGAGTACCGAGGGCTTCATTTAAACTTTCCCAAAATCTGGAAGTGAAACGACTAATCGATCGGAGATGATAGAAACAGTACACCGTGTTTAGACACCACTTCTTTAATGTACAAACGGGTCAGTTTCCTCCAACTTGTTCCGTTTCGCGAATTGGTAGGAAGTGTG
>CM061230.1:33863284-33889969 GCA_030844895.1 Ambrosia x helenae | reverse complement strand
AAAGATATAATAAAATATTAATAGGGGCTTTATAAATAAAACCCCACCACTACACCCCTTTTTTTCACTTTATCTCTCCATGCTGACTCAGCTGCCACGTGGACCAATCAAAAAGGGGGGCTTTATATATAAAGCCTCCCACTACGCATGGTCTTATATGAACATTCGCATCCTCAAACTAGAGACGCAAAATTAATGTTCACTGAAATTGTCAAACAAGAGAGTTGAGTCATTCTATCAAATGTGTTGCCCACAAACAATGGAAGACTAAAAGTGTAATAAATAAATCTTAGGTAACAAAATTTATAATACAATATGATACCACATAGATGATCCGTGTAATTACCTCATTGGTTAATTATATTCAATTGTAACTTGTACTTGGCTAGTTCTATGTTTTACATTATATTTTGTTTATTATTTGGAATTTTGAATGCATTTCTTACACGAGTCATTATAAAACTTTATACCATACAATAGATACGTGAAATGAATAATCACGGGTTATATAAACGCATAAAGTCATGAAAATTTAACCGTTAAATGTGAACAAGTATTAAAATAAAAAATTGATGAAATATCTTGAAATTCATATGACCGACTGACGCGGCTCTATATATAGGAGATGGTGCAATCCACACCATACATATAAAAACTAAATAAATACCAGAGAGAATTAGCAGTCGTCATCCTGAAATAAGTTGAGGTAAAACTCTAATTTATTATGTTTTAGTCACTTTTTTTAAAGCCTATAATGATAATGTCGGTGGCTTTTTCAGCTTTTCTCCTTGTTAGATCAAATTGCATTTTTACTCCTTGACTTTTGTTTCCTTGCATTTCAATCCAAACTTTTACCACATTGTAATTTTGTCCCCTTGACTTCGCTACCCCTCAAGGTTTAATATCTAAACGTTTCTAATGTTCCAATTTTCCTCATGTATCATATAATATACGTGTTGTTATAAAACATGAATCAAAGCAGAATCAAAAGATTATGATCTTTATTACTGAAAGAAATAAAAAACACAAAAACCCTAATAAATCTGAGAAAGACTCTTGACCTAATACAAACGCTCCTCTCTACAATCACACTCACCCTCAAATCAAACCAAATCAAGGAACAGAAAAGATTCAAGACGAATCTTAACACTAGAAACCCTAACTGAAGATCAGATGAAAATATAGAGAGTACAAACAATAACGAACGATCAAAAGTAAAACTGTGAGAAATATCTCAGCTATTTATAGCTGAGATGTTGTGCTTCTTGTGACTTGATCAACCGCTGAAAAGACTTGATCCAACGGCTTATAATGATTGTGTTTCTTTGACTGGGATCGCCAACTCAGCAAAATCACTAACGAACCGGGCCGCCCATTTCCTGAGCCCAACAAGCTATCCTTCTGCTATCCTTCTTCCTAGCCCACACTTTAATCTGCCCAACACCGAATCTACTAGCCCAATAATAAACCTACAAAAAAAGACTTATGCAAAATGATAAAGCTTTATGTTTTTAATAAAAATAAAAAATAAAAAATTAAGAAATCAGTAATTGACCCTTAAGTAACAAATTGTTGGTAACCATTTTTAACACTCCCCCCTCAATTTGATACTCCAAATGGGTCAAACAAGCTTAGATGCTCACAAAGCTCATCATGTTTACCAGATAACAAACCTTTAGTCATAACATCAGCTATTGATGTTCACTATCCAATTTGACAGTTTTAATAACCCCTTTTGTTATATAGTCTCTAAAAAAAATAAGTCTAAATCGAAATGTTTAGTTCTTTCAAAAAACACAGGATTAGTAGCAATAGCTAAAGCTGAAGAACTGTCACAGAACAATTCTATTGGCAGTTTTATTTCCTGGTTTAATTCTTCACAGATATGCACCAACCAAATAATCTCACAGGTTGTAGCACATAAAGGACCTAAACTCAGCCTCAGCTGATGATCTAGAAACAGTTGCCTGTTTCTTACTTTTCCAGGAAATCAAATTTCTTTCCTATAAAAAATACAAAAACCAGTTATTGATTTCCTGGTTTCCTGGCACTTAGCCCAATCTGAATCAGAATATGCTCTGATTTCCAGATTAACCAGTTTTTTCAAACAATAAACCTTTACCAGGAACCTTTTTAGATATCTAAGAAGTCTCATTGCAATTCTCAAATGTGCATCTGTTGGTCTATGCATATATTGACTGAGAAAATGAACACTATATGAGATATCAGGTCTAGTGTGAGCTAAATATATAAGTTTTCCAATTAATTTTTGATAACCAGTAATATTTTTCAAAACCTTATCATGTGTTTACACAAATGTGTAACCACATGATGTTGTTCAATTGGATTATTAACTGGTTGACATGCTGTCATTCAAACTCAACTCATAACTCTAAGCAGTATTTTCTTTGTGAAAGACAAATACCATTTTGAGTTTTAATGACCTCAATTCCTAGAAAATATTTTAGCTCTCCTAGATCCTTAATTAGAAACTTTGATTTTAAACATTCTTTAATTCTAACAATCTCATTCATATCATTTCCAGTGACTAACTATATCATCGACATACACCAACATAAACACTATTTTATCATTTTTTAAACTATAAAATAGAGAATAATCACATCTAGATTGAACAAAGCCTAAATTAGTCAAAACTCCAACTAATTTTCATTCCACATTCGTGTAGCCTGTTTCAATCCATACAATGACCTTTTTAATCTACAAACTCTGGTTTTTCATCTTTTGAGAAAATAACCATCAGGCAATGCCATATACACTTCTTCATGTAAATCACCATACACAAAAGCATTTATTAACATCTAGTTGACACAAATCCCAGTTATACTCAACAGCTAAAGCCAATATAGTCCTAACTGTTACAAGTTTAACTACGGGTGAAAAAGTTTCTTCAAAGTCAATACCTTGTTTTTGACTGAAACCTTTTGCCACTAACCTAGCCTTATATCTCTCAATCTCACCAGATGACTTATATTCTATCTTATACACCCATTTACACCCTACAACACTCCTACCTGCTGGTAACTCAACCAGATCCCAGGTATTATTTCTATTTAAGGCTCTATTTCCTCATTCATAGCTATTATCCAGTTTTGATCCTGGACTGCCTCATTAAAACTTTGAGGTTCAATTCCTTTGTTTAAGGAAGAGATAAAACACTTGTTTTCAATAGATAGCTTAGCATAATTGACCACCTTATCTATTCCATATTTAACCTTGCCACCTAGGACATATTCATTTAAGTTCTTAGGCAAGACTGACTCCCTAGCAGACCTTCTAAGTATGGTTTGAGAGTGTGTTTGGTTCTGACTGTTTCCCTCAGAACTTAGGTTTTTATCCCTTACAGGTGTCACACCCTCAACCCTGTCAGATCTGTTATCATTATCTCTGGGTTGCTCAGACCCTGAGGTTCCCTCATGAGCCATACTAGGTTTCCTCTGATCCTGTTAACCCTTTTTGACTTTCACAGGGTTGTCCAGAACCTAAGGAACCCTGCTGAGCCAATCCTACAGGATCATGATCAACAGATGACTGTTGAGTCCCATGTGTCTCTGTATCCTTATTTTGACCATTGTCATCATTGGGAAGATCTTCTGTATTTGGGTTTATGTTTTCATAGTTATCAAAGAAATTTAAGTTTGTGATTTCAAAATTATTAACTTCATTTTAAATCTTTTGAAATACCAACTTCCTTAAAAGGAAACACTGATTCAAAAAACTTAACATCCCTTGAAAAATAAGTTTCCTTAGTTTCTAAACAAAACACTTTATAACCCTTTTTTTCAGTAGAATATCCCAAAAAGACACATTTATCTGACCTACTAGTTAGTTTGTCAGAATTATTCAAAATAGTACAGAAACATAAGCACCCAAATATTTTTAAATGGTCTAAGAATGGTTCAAACACATACACTACCTCATAGGGAGTCTTGCCATCTAGAACTGAAGAGGGAGTCCTATTAATTAAGTAAGCAGCAGTTAGAATACAATCTGACCAAAATCTAACAGGAATATTGCTCTGAAACAAAAGTGACCTAGCAACATTCAATAGATGCCTATGCTTTCTTTCTACTATGCCATTTTGTTGAGGGGTGTATGTACAAGATGTCTGATGCACAATTCCTTTATCCTTACAAAACTTTTCAAACTGAAAATTTGTAAATTCAGTACCATTATCTGTTCTAAAACACTTTATTTTTCTTTTAAATTGAGTTTCAATAATGTTATAAAAATCTTGAACATTAATGAAAACCTCTGTTTTAGACTTCATCAGACATACCCATACAGCCCTTGACAAATCATCCACAATAGTTAGAAAGTATTTGAATCCTTCTCTACTACTTATCCTATATGGACCCCATACATCTAAATGAATAACCTCTCCTAACTCAGTCGATTTATGATCACTAAGTGGGAAAGGTTCTCTATGCTGCTTGGCCTTGAGACATACTTCACATGGATTACCATGCTTATCAGGACTACTCAGATTTAACTTTGTTTTAAATCTAAGAATAGCCTGATCAGAAGGATGTCCCAACCTACTATGCCACATTTCAGTATTAATACTAGAACTAAAACACACCTTATTAGTTACATTAGATAGACCACAGTAGTACAGACCATCCACCTGACTACCAGTCACCAGGATTTTCTTGGTTGTTAAATCCTGTATGTAACATTTGTGTTCATCAAAACCAACAAACAATTTATTGTCCTTTGCTAGTTTATGAACAGAAATAAGGTTTACTGAATACTCAGGTACAACAAAGACATCCTGAAGTATCACATTATTTGCCAGTTTTATGTTACCAATTTTAGTTACTAAGGCATCAGTTCCATTTGGATGCTTCACCCTAATATTAAATTCTGTAACATTAATGCAATCTGTTAAATCAGTGTCAGTGTTAACCATATGTTGGTTTGCACCTGAATCAGTAATCCACCCTTTATTCTTATTCATACCACTAGCAAAGCAAAAAATAGGTTTAAACCAACTATTGGCACAAAAGGAAGTAGACAGACTACCTGTCACATGACAGCTCTGACTTCCTTCACTTGTTTTTTCCCCTATCAGACTTAACAATTTATTAATCTGTTCACTAGTTAAATTCTTAAGTGTCATTTCTGAGTTATCAGAAGTGGAACTCTGATTTGCAACTGCCTTCTTGTTTTGGTTACCTCTTGGTCTCATCCAAGAAGGATAACCAATTACTTCAAAACATTTTTCAGAAACATGACCTATTTTCCCACAATGGGAACATTTCAAATTCTGATTTGCAACTTTATTAGATCTTTTAAACTCTAGATTACTTTTTGACAACAAAACCATAGACTGAGACTTTTTACCCCCTGAAACTGAGTTTCTGTGAGATTCCTCTCTGGAAACTACAGAAAAAGCTTCCTTTACAGTTGGTAAAACCTCTCTAATAAGTAAACTAGTTCTAACTGATTGATATGAATTATCTAACCCCATTAAAAATTGCATCAGTTTGATTAGATTACTAAAATCATTGAATTCCTTAGCTGCATTACAGTTACAAGTAGGCAATTGCAAAATCTGATCCAGTTGTCTCCACATTATATTTAATTTGTGATAATACTCAGACACTGATAACCCATTTTGACTAAAAGAGTTAATTTTCTGATATAGATCAAACACCACTGACCCATCTATCTTGTCATATGTTTCCTTCAATTCTGACCAGACCTCACTGGCCAGTTTTGAGAACACATGACCCATATAGAGGTCTTCACTAATAGAATTTAAAATCCAGGTAAGAACAATAGAGTTACATCTTTCCCATTGGTTTGCCAAAACTTCATCAGTTTGAGACTTAACACATGATTTATCAACAAATCCCCATTTATTTTTTACTTTTAAAGCAAGTTGTAAAGCATTAGACCAAACTGTGTAGTTTTCAGTTCCTTTTAGTTTTATTGTAATGATGTTTAGATTAGCAGAGTCACTAGGATGCAAGAATAAGGGATCACTTGCATCCAATTTTACTAATCAAAGTAATATTACCCTGCCCATCATTCCCAGGATTAGGATCAGATCCATCATCCTTATTATCAGTCATAATGAATCAATCAAACAGTAAACAATAAAACAGTCAAGAACAATATACGGTTAAACTACACCACAGTCCTAATCAGACGAAACCGTGTTAGTGTTCCAGATTCCTGGTTCGTCACTCAATGGTGCCAGGACAAGTCTTAACACGGGAGTCTGGTTCTCTAACACACACACACTCTACTTTAATCAATCAAGTAAAATAAACAAACAGAAACACAGATAAGACCACAAATAAACCAAATAGTTGAGCCAATTCCGGTCCTCCTAACCCGGGCCTTGCTCCTAGACTCAAACAAACAACAGAAAAGAAAATAATAGGGATGGAACGATCTAACCGGTTGCACAGCTTCCAAATACGTTCAGGATCTGTAACCTTCACTTAGGGTTACAGATCAAGAACAGAAAACAAGCACTCCTTATTTGTTGAGGAAAGAACTAACAACCTTCACTTAGGGTTGTTAATCTCCTCCAAATACCAGAGTTCCAACCTTGGTTGAAACAGATTCCAAGAAACCCTAAAACTCCAAGATACACCTTCTTTATTTCTCAACCAAGAAGATCTTGATCTTTTGATAACAACGACACAGGATCAAAAACCCCAAAGAATCAGGATGCACAGCGGTCACAAAGAAACCCTAACCCTAAGAACAGATCCACCAGAAATCGTATCAGAGCTCTGATACCATGTTATAAAACATGAATCAAAGCAGAATCAAAAGATTATGATCTTTATTACTGAAAGAAATAAAAAACACAAAAAACCCTAATAAATCTGAGAAAGACTCTTGACCTAATACAAACGCTCCTCTCTACAATCACACTCACCCTCAAGATCAAACCAAATCAAGGAACAGAAAAGATTCAAGACGAATCTTAACACTAGAAACCCTAACTGAAGATCAGATGAAAATATAGAGAGTACAAACAATAACGAACGATCAAAAGTAAAAATGTGAGAAATATCTCAGCTATTTATAGCTGAGATGTTGTGCTTCTTGTGACTTGATCAACGGCTGAGAAAGACTTGATCCAACAGCTTATAATGATTGTGTTTCTTTGACTGGGATCGCCAGCTCAGCAAAATCACTAACGAACCGGGCCGCCCATTTCCTGAGCCCAACAAGCTATCCTTCTGCTATCCTTCTTCCTAGCCCACACTTCTAATCAGCCCAACACCGAATCTACTAGCCCAATAATAAACCTACAAAAAAAGACTTATGCAAAATGATAAAGCTTTATGTTTTTAATAAAAATAAAAAATAAAAAATAAGAAATCAGTAATTGACCCATAAGTAACAAATTGTTGGTAACCATTTTTTAACACGTGTTCAACCTATTATTTCCTTTAATGATTTTCATTTGCTAATTTCTTTTCTAAAGAATTAATTGGTCTAAATTCAAGTTAAGTTACATTCTGATTCAATTGTACATTGAGTTGAACTGAGTATGTCAAGACATGCGCTTTCATATGATTTGCGAATGACATAATGTTTGCACTAATCCATTCGATGTTTGCAACTGGTCACGACGCATCGTCTGCGGGTCGTAAATCATCATCATCATACTCAGTTAATCCCACCTATAGCAAAGTTAAGGTAGGGTCTGAGGAAGGTAAGATATAGACAGCCTTACCTCTACCCATAAGAATAGAGAGGCTTCTTCCAGTGAGACCCTCGGCTCGATGTGATTTGGTATCAAGCCTTGGACATAAGGCACATAACAGTTAGCAATCGGGGACAAACCCGATCAGTGCATGTACCCCTTTGTCTTTTGGCTATCAACGCCACCACATGATGCATGATTAACTGCCCGTCGTTTTAACGTTATTTTCAGGAAATTAGTAAAATAACATTAAAAAACTAGTGCAACTTTACTTTTGCCCCCCCTGAGGGCCACACATATATACATTATATGCGCACACCGTAAGTGGGCGTAATCTGCGGGTCGTAAATGTCGGTGTCATATTACTTATGAAAATTGCAATTTTAACTAGGAGCGTTCAAAAATCTGAAATCCGAAAAAATCCTAAATTCGATCCGATATCCAAACCGAAGAAAACTGATCCGAATTCTTATTCGGATAGATCCGATCCGAATCCGAATTCCTTATTTGGACTTCAGATCGGATTCGGATTTCACAATTAATTATTAGGGTTATTCGAATTATTCGGATAACCGAATAACCCAAATAAGCTTCAATTAAGTTTTAGTAAGGGAATGACCAATTGTTTGAAAATTAGTTCAACCCATGAGGCATGAGACTAATAATAAACCATGATTCTTCAACATCGTCCATCTATATGGACTAGTTCGTGTCACGTTTCGTGATGCTTGATTTTATGTTCAAGACTATGTTTTAAAGTTTTATTTTGTGTTATAAATTTACGTTTTGAAGACTATATTTTGAAGTTTGATCTTTGTATTTGTGTTTAAGACTAATCTCTATTTTTGCTTTTGTATGTTTATTGAATTCAAATTAATAAAATGTTAGGAACCATAAATTAGAAAAAAAATAAAAAAAATTGAAAAATTGTTGTTTGGATTATTCGGATATCTGTTCGGATTATTCGGATCGGATGGGTACACATCCAATTCGGATCAAATCGGATTCAGATAGGTTCCTAAAATTTCAAAATCCGAATAACCCGTATAACCCGTTATCTGATCCAATGAACACCCCTAATTTTAACCATATACTATTACTCCATTTTACAACTCTCTTAAAAGTACGTAACATTTACAAAAGATGGTCCCCTCATTTTTCACCCATCATAGAACCTCTCAATATCTGAAATTGCATTTCTCATTCCCTACGCTTTTGCATTTAACTAATTATTCCTTCACTAATTTCTTTTTTTAAAAAAACTAATTTCTTGATATATTTAAAAACTTTGTAAAATATCTTTCTTACCCGCTCGAGTTTCTAGAGTTTCGAGTTTACTCCTTTCGTTCTTTTAGCTAAAAATCTATTTTTTTACATGCATGTTTTTATGTGTCAGTTAAGTTCGAGCTGGTCTACGTTTTGACGTAAACCTTTTGTTGGAAACAAGTCAAATTAAATATAATACGTTTTTGTGCTTATTTTATGTACATTTATAGTTCTGCGTTTCGTAGGTGTAAAATTTCAACCCTTGCTTTGAGTTTTCCCTTTATTCATGTTTTATATTTTTTATACCTTTTTTTTATGTATGTGTCAGATTACATATTTAAGACTGTGTTAATATTTTTAATCATGCAAGCACTTGTAAAAAAAATATAATTATTAATTGCAACTAACTTGAATTTACCATGACCTATATCCAAATTAAATGACGATCTTATAACCCAAACCGATGAGTTATGACTTATGACTTATGAATATCTTTATGGTTATTTCAGCCCACAATCGAATTAAAACCATACTCATATCTATTATAAATATCTTTATGGTTTTTTCAGAACAAATTCATATCTAGATACATGACTTTAGTCTCTTTATGACCACGTATCTATATATTTGTTAGCTTATCCGTTAAATAGCATATATACCACAACTTAAGCGTTCATGTACGCATATAGTATATTCATTTTAAATATGTATTTTTTTTCTTTAGATATCATCTTCACACACCTAAGAATTTCTTTATAAATTCAGCACATCATTTCTATATCTAGTAGGATTACAATGAGTTGGGTTCGGATCGGGTATTGGTTCACCCACCTAACAATTTATTTTCAAATTTAGCACATCATTTCTATATCTAGTATGGATGATAATGAGTCGGGTATTGGTAAACCATTACCCATACCTGGTTGTAAAATTATGTCTCATACATGGCTCATTTCAGATATTTGTCGGGTAATTAGCCGTTGGGTATCGAGTATATCATTAGTTTGTTAAAAGATATCCACTGAGATTTTCAAATACATTTTTTTACTATTATAGTTATTATATAATTTTTATTTATATAACTGTTATACACAAAAAATATATATTACATATATAAGTCTTATTGTAAAAAAATAACAAATTTATAATTTTTATATACTTTCATGTATATACATCACAACTTACAAAATTTAAATAATATTGTCAAATATATATTCGTAAAGAAAGTTTGTCTTTTCACATCGTGAGCCTACTAAAGTATATCACTAAAATAAAATTATAAATAAAAATCCGGGTATATTGTTCGGATAGACGGGTATGTGATTTCCAATAGTCGAGTTGGGTATCACCTAATCCCATACCCGTTCTAAACCCGCGAACTTTTTTGTTTTAAAATTAATCCAATACCCGCCCCATATGTTTCGAGTATACCCATCCAGCTTGGATTTTTATATCCCTAATAACTGGTAAAACCAACTTTTATTTTTGTAACTAACAAATACGAAGACTCCCCAAATTTCTCAAGGTGACACATAATTGTCACATCAACTTTTGCTTCATTTCCTGCGGTTGTCTATCATCTTATCTTAGCACAAACAACTTATTAACTTATTAGTTTTTTTAAAAACCCAATAAATACCCAATAAGTCAGTAAACACCTTTTAAACGCACTCCGAAACAACCTTACATTTCGAGGGTGTTTGGGATTGAGTTTGGAAATGCAAAAGTGCTTTTGGTCAAAAGTGCTTATTGGCTTATGACTTTTTGAAAAAGAGTTTTAAAAAAAGTGTTTGGATTAGCTTTTGGGATGAGAAACGTCAAAAAGTCAATAGATTGTTATTTTTTTAAGTGTTTCGCTTAACTTAACTTATTGTGAATATTGGTTGTATGGGTGGTAAATTTGTAATTTTTTCCTAAAAGTCAAAAGCCAAAAGCCAGGATTTCTAACTTTTCAAAAACATCTCTTCCATCCTTAAAAGCTAAAAGCAAAAGTCAAAACAGAAAGTGCTTTTGAATTACACAAACAGCTTATTGACTTATTGGCTTTTTCAAAAAGCCAATAAGTCAATAATAAGATAGTTTGAAACTCAATCCCAAACACCCTCTTCAACTGTCCCACAAAACCAATTGACTCTTCTATTTAGACGTTGCCTCTCTATTTCCTCCAAATTGTTTGTATATACACCAAAACTCCGATCGATGAACGGTCCCAGCAGCATCATCCTCACCTTCATCCACCCCTCGAACAAAACACTAACGGGTATAAAAACACAATCTAACGGACTTACTTATGCACAAATCGAAACCTAGTTTCATCCAAATCAAAGTCCGAGGTATTCCCATTTTTGTAGATTATGTTTATCTGTCATCTACATTAATTATATACTGTATTATTTATCTATAAATCTTGATTATTCAGACACCCACATGCTTAACCATTTTAAATCTTTTCATATTATTGAATCCAAATTTGACTTGGGATCATTTGATTGTTAATGTTTTAATTTGGGCATTTTTTTTTTGTAATTTTGTTGCAGAATTTAAAGATGGTTAACAAAAACATGTATGAGCTACCTTTACAGTCAGTGTTAATGGATTTACATAAATCAGTAGCATCACAAGCCAAAACAACAATCAAGTTTAGAACTTTACTCAACCGCCTTGATAAAACTTTAAGCAGCATTGAGTTAGTAATGTGTGAATGTGGTAGATTGGCCCGAGTGTTGGACCGCCCCGTAAAAGAGATCAAAATGTTTGTTTATTATTTGGAGAATGGTAAACTAACTGTCCTCAAGTGCTCGAAGATCAAGTGTTGGAATGTGTACAAGAAGTTTGTTCACGCGAATAAGCTCATTCGGTTGGATCGTGAGCTGGTTAGGTTCTTTCAGGTTGAGTTGCAGGATAAGTTGAGTGTTAGGTTTAGAGGTCTTGATTTGGTAGATGAAGTGGGTCAAGTGGGTCAAGCGGGTCAAGTGGTTTTGTCGGTTGCTAAACGGGCAGGTGGATTTCAAGGGCTTCCGGATGTTATTGTGGGATTGGATTTTCATGTTAAGGAAGTGAAATGTATGCTGCTTAAAGAGGAAAATAAGGTGGTTGTAGTTTCGGCTCCTGGTGGTTGTGGGAAGACTACGTTGGCGAAGATGCTTTGTCATGATGATGAGATTAAAGGTATAAACTTTAGTACAATGAATATGTGTTTGTTAAAGAATTCGGTCATATGGTTGACTGTCATGACTCATGTGCTTGTATTTGTTCAGGCATCTTTGGGGACAATATCTTTTATGTTACTGTTTCTAGAACTAGTTCCGTCAAAACCGTTGTCCAGAAACTATTTACGCATCGTCTTAATGTAAACAATTGTGAGTTCCGGACTGATGAAGAGGCGAAGAACGAACTAGAGAATATGATGACGCAGATGAGATCACAAAAGATATTGTTGGTTCTAGATGACGTGTGGTCTGAATCTGAATCGCTTATTCAGGATCTTAAGTTCTCGATACCAGGATACAGTATCTTGGTTACTTCAAGGTTCAGGTTTTCAAGCATTGGGTCGACGTATGAATTGAACATGTTAAATGATGAAGACGCTAGAACTCTTCTTTGCCATTCAGCGTTTCCCTGTGAGGGGAATCGGATTGACGTGCCAGATGATCTTGTGAGCAAGGTAACACTTCAACTTTCAACTTCGAAAACATGTTATGGACTGCACTGTATTTCATATGATCATTGCAACACCCACTTCTTAAAATGCCTATATAAAAAATCAGGAAAATGGATGTTAGGCTTGGTGTATTGGTGCTTTCTAGGGCGTACTCGTATGCTACACACAAAAGCTTATTTTAGCGCATTAAGCCTGTAGAGGTGGCATATTGATACGCCATTTGGCGTATTGGTACACCCCCATGACAGTAAAGATCTATATATCTAGTATATCTAGTGTTTTAAACTTGTCGTTTTAATATTCCAGTTCAATCCACAATCAAAGTTTAAAAGAATGGAAATAAGCCTCGAAGGGTTTTTCCTTTAAGCCCGAGGCGGAATCAAAAAATAAATATAAAAATTATATATCTGATAAAAAATAAAATAATTGACCCAGAAAAGTCTAAGACATCAAAAACACATAAAAAATAAAACGATTGACCCAAAAAGTCTGCAACATAAAAAAAACACGCATAAAAAACACCCTAAACCACTTGAGGCGCACATGGAGTTCACATCTTCTTAACGCCTTAACTCTTAGAGGCATACGTACAAAATGAACCCCATGAGGCACGCCTCAGACCTGTTAGCTTAGCGCCTCGGGCGCACACCTCAACATTTTTTGAACCATGTCCACAATAGATTAGCACATGTGTGCATCAAAATCCCTTAATGTTGTAAAGGTTATTCACACATACACCTATCAAACACATTGTGAGGTTTTTTTTTTTTTTACTTCAAACCCCTATGAATCTTAATTTGTTAAGGACTAGTCTAAAATTAAGATCTTGGTTTTAAAAAGTGGGAGCGCACCGAGGCAACATGATCTAAAACCGAGGCACAGTTGATTAATCATGTGCAATGGCAGGTCAATTTTTCTTGTGCTTGGATGTATCTTAACCCAACGTCCAAATTTTCAGTTTGGTAGGGTTGGTCGCGTAAAAATGATAACTTGCTGTTATAACCAGTAAAGCTAGGGAGCTACAATGGGGATTTTGTGGTTGTCCATGATCACTAAAAAGCAATGTCTTGTTCAATAACCATTTAGAAATAATAACTTACATACTTAATCAAATTCGATACCCTTTTTATTGCTTCACAATGTTATTTAAAAGCAACATGTCTAAATTGATCTTTTTTCTTAAACAAGTGCAAAAATATCAGGGCTGTTTGAATACACATAATAGACTTTACGTATAAAAAGAAAAAAAATGCAGCGTCAGTTGTCTCCACACACCCTATATACTAGATAGAACTCACCTTGATTTGAAGAAGTTCCCACTTCTTAATCCTTGTTCCCTTTTGTTGATTTCCTAAAAGTCGAATTTGTCATTAGTGTGTATCTTGTACACAATTGCATAACCATCAACCATATGGCGCCTTTTACTACTTTAACATCTAAACACACTCCAGTTGTGTTTGCTATGGTGTTGGGATTCGTTTGACCCGAGATCATTACCTATGGAAGGATACGAACCCCTTGGTCCTTTTTCGACGTGTTAAAAAACCTAAGACTTGCATAATTTGCTTGGTTCATTAACAATGCCAGTCTTTGATCTGGCTTCTCAAACACATCATTGTGGATATATTTGATCTATTGGGAACATGCTGTCAATTAAATTTATCAATTCATCGTTAGGGCATTCTAAGCCAATTTTGAAATAAAACACTATTTTCACCAATTTCATCTTTTAAACCAAATATTTGGATTTAAACATAGTACATTAGTGATACCCAAGCCATTACATGGATAAAGATTCAATAAATCTTATGAATTTGACCTAGGTCTCACATGTTGATTAACATTCATGATTAGGGATATTAAGGCTTTGAAATACTTATGGAGTGTCTGTTTTGGTTGAATCTTCATGATCCTTGTTTTTTCTCAACATCATCGACACACACCAAACACATACTATGTTAGGTTTTTCTTTTGAGGCTTGGATATGTGGCATCAAGAATGTGTATCCAACTTTTAACAAGTTTTAATAAGCCTCTCAAGCCTAGCTCAATGCTCTCTTTAACCCCAAAGTTAGGCATTCATCCATTTTTACCCTAAACAAACTAGCAAACATACCCAATAAAATCTCACTTATAGCCGAGCTATTAGTAGTGTATGGGGAGGGTGAGATAAGGGTAAGCCTTTTTCCTTATCCTAGGAGGATAGAGAGGCTGCTTCTAGTGAGACTCTGACTTAAAAACAATTTTTAACGTCTACAATATTTAACATAAAGTGTGTCATAAGGAATCTAAGCAACATCCATACAAAAGTAGTAATATTTATAGTTAGTAACTATAGTATCACCACACATGAAAAAGTTGCGATAACCACCTTAAAAGTACCTATAAACTCCCCTAAAAAATCTACACACCAAGACAAGGCTAAGGCACATGTTATGTGTATGTCCATGTCCCCAAGACAAGTCTAAGATGATTTTATACACTCCCCTAAAAGTCTATAACCTAATTCGATATCTTTAAGAAGTCATATCGCCATCATATCCTCGGAGAGGTGCAAGTCTAAAAAATCCTACTTAACCGCTCATCCATATCAGTTTTGGTCGGCCTTTTGTCCTCCCCTCCAATGTCAAGGTTTATATGGTTCTTACTGGAGTTGGTTCTTACTAGATTCTCGCTAAAAAACCTCAATTTCTATCCGGTTTACCCTTATGTAGTCACACATCCACTCAACATCTCATCTCTGCTACGTCCAGCTTTTACGCTTGGGTCTTCTTGACGGGCTAGCAATAGGTTCTATATATAAAAGCTAGTCTAATCGCAACCTACAAAATCTGATCTCCTAAGGCAAGAATCTAATACCAAATTGTATCATTCTCTAAAATTCCTTTAACTTAAACATATGTTGATCGTCTCCATGAACTCCTATCCTTGACCATGTCTTCAAAGATGTGTAAGTCTATCAAATCAGGCCAAATTCAACGAAATAACGAAACAAATGTATACTAGCATATCATATGGAGTATCAATTACAATAATTAAATTAAATGTTCCAACCTCATATCACTGAAAATTGGGATGTTACAGTTGCATATCAGTAATGAAACTTTGTTGTGGTTTTCTTATAGATGGTTAAGTGCTGCAAGGGATTTCCATTAGCCCTCACGGTGATTGGTGCATCATTACGAGATCAAGGTGTGCTAAAATGGAAAACAACTTTACAAAAATTGTCTGAAGGTCAATCAATCTTTGAGTTAAATAGTTCGTTATTGCTAAGTCTTCGTGCGAGTTTGATGCACTTGAAGATTTACCAATAGCCCGCGACTGTTTTCTTGATTTGGGTTCATTTCCCGAGGATGAAAAGATTTCCGCTTCTGCTCTAATGGATATGTGGGTCGAGTTATACAACCTTGACAAAGAAGGAATGTATACCATTGAATACCTTCTAGAGCTTTCTTCAAGAAATCTTTTGTGTCTTGTTCTTGCAAGGTAAACATTGTCATTACCGTTAAATAATAAATTGTTTCATTTGTTCTTTCTCCGGTTATAACTAACTATTGGAATTTCCCCATGTGTTGTGGCGAGACTTTGGTCGGTATTGGTTTGGGTCATCACTGTATCACTACGTTACTGGTGTATCACAACCGAAAGATAAACTTATGAAAATAAAGTCGTGATATTGTTCAAAATGATATCTGCACGTGTTTCGCATTGATCAAAAACCATATAATCAACTACCGGTAACACTTCCGACAATATCGATACAGTTACTGATATTTACTTGAATTGAAGTGGTATCGATATGGTTGGAACTTGGAACAATATTAGTTTGGTTTTTCACGGTACCGGTTCTCGCTATAGCTTATGATATAAAAATACTTAATTGTGAACACAGTTACACACCTCTGTTTTCAATGAATTTACACTGGAATTCTTGAAACCGTATGGTAGCGCAACCGAAGTTGTTCCAACGGGATTGGTTCGTTTCTTCACACAATTTACAGAAAAAGAACAAAAAAATCAATATATTTGACCCATTCGACTTTGAACAATATCTGTATAAAGCATTGCATTATATTATAAAAAAACGAAAATGGTAAACGATATCAATTTATAAAAATAAAATAAAAATAAATTTGGGGTAAGCTTTCATAACATGTACGTTTTTGCTTCAATTACTTTTGCATTACTACACACAACTCGGTTTCATTTTTTTTTATCGAGACGTAAATAAAAGTAGGCGTGTCATAATGGTGTTTACTATATAATAATTTTCTGTCTGGTTATTGCAGGAAAGATGCTAGTGAACTAGAAGGTTATTGTAACGAGCATCATGTCACGCAACATGACTTGCTAAGAGAATTAGCCGTTCATCTGAGTAGCCAAGAGCCGATAGCTCAACGAAAAAGATTATTGATAGAAATTCATGGGAACGACATACCGGCATGGTGGATTGACCAGACACAACAACCGATTGACACCCGTCTCTTGTCTATCTCAACAGGTTTCAATTCTTTATCCAGATCATGAAATAGAACCAATTTCTAGGATTGTTTTAGACTTTTAGTAACTGTACCTGAACTTTATGTCTGCAGACGAAACATTCTCCTCTGTATGGTATGATCTAAAAGCACCAAAAGTTCAAGCTTTGATATTGAACGTAAGAAGTAAAATATACACGCTGCCTCACTTCATTAGAGATTTCAATGAGTTAAGAGTTTTAAACATCACAAGCTACGGGATTTATCCTACTGAGTTACATGAACTTGCGTCGGTTAGTTCTCTATCCAACTTAAGAAGACTGAGACTCGAACATGTCTCACTTTCTCCCTCAATTCAGTCCATCTTTGAATTGAAGAACTTAGAGAAGCTTTCTATGATAATGTGTGAGATTGGTAGCGCATTAGAAAGTTGTACTGTTGAGCCTCCGATGTTATCTAATCTTATTGAGCTTGAGATTGAAAGTTGTTACGATTTGAAAGAAGTCCCACCGGGACTATGTAGTCTTGATCGTCTAAGAAACTTAGCATCACTAACTGTCATGAGCTCGATGCTCTACCTGAAGGTTTGGGGATGTCAAATTTGGAAATAATGAGACTTCATTCTTGTACAAGATTATCCAAATTACCCGACTCTATTGGGAAGCTTCATAGTTTGGTCTTTCTTGATATATCCGATTGTTTGAGTATAAGCTCACTTCCTGATCAGATTGGCGAGCTAAACGCGCTGAGAGTGCTCAAGATGAGTGGTTGTCATGGTTTAGAAGAGTTACCGGATTCTGTGACCAATTTGACTTTGTTGGAAGATGTGATATGTGATGAAGAGACGTCTTATCTATGGAGTTATTATGAAAGTGATCTATGTGATTTAAAGATTAATGTTGTCGAAGAAGACCGATTTGCGAACTTAATGAAAATAGTTGGTTAGCTGTTCGAGTGGCACAGAGGGCAGGCCAGGCCTTGGAAGATTCATTTTTTTTTATATTATTTTATTATATATACCATGGGTTTCGGAAAACCTTCCAGACAAATGCGAGTTTGCAAATGAGAACTTTAAAGATGCGCAAATGGGAAGCCAGCCGGTGTAGATGGTCCTTGTACACCCTCTGATTATGGAAAAACGGGCAGGTTCGTTGGTTGGTTGGGTTGGGTTGGGAACGGGTTTAGGTCAAATTAGGTTCGGGTCAAAATGGATAGCTTAAAAAAACATGTCAAATTGGTTTGGGTCAAGTGGGCTGAATCATAGCGGGTTCATCCATTAAATCGCTTTCTATGGCGCCTGAGGTAGATAGCGGTGGCTGCAGATGATGTGGCGTCGGCAGCAGATGGCGCAAGGACGGCGACAGAGTATGCAGCCCCGACAGCCAAAGATGCAGGAGGATGCAGCAACGGTAAGATGCGTGGGATGCAGTGGAGGATGCGGCATCAACAGGTAATGTGGCGGTGAGTGGTGCCATCAGCCCATTTAGACCCATACGAATTTAACAAGTTTGTAAGAGTAATCCATTTTGACCCTTTTGAGTAAAATCAAATGAATCCATTAAGCAAAAACAAGAATAATCCAAAGCAACTCGCGTAGGTCTAAAGCTGGTTCAAGATTTAAATAGGAAGAAGAAAAACGTGTTTAATCGTCTACGGCCCGCTAGATCTAGGACGATAGAAACCATAAGATGTTTGCCTCCAAACCTGTCCTAGTTAAGGATGTCTCAATCATTTAAAAATAGAATGTAAATATGTAATTCTGTACTATTAAGTTGGTTTTGTTTTAACTTTTAATGCATGGTATTTCCTTTCAAGACTTGTTCCAAACATCACTAAACCAAAAACTATGGTTTCCATGTCAGCACTGACATCAACCATCTGAATAATGTCCTGTTATCGGATGTGTCTTTGGACCTTCATTGACATCAACCAGCAGTGCAGGACGGAAAAAGCCTTACGTGACCCTGAAAACGAACCTTAAGTTTGTTCGTGGAGTACATAAGATTGATCAAACCAACGCCATGGCGTCGCAACTTTGATGCTGCAATTTTTCGATCTTGACTTCTGTTAATAATAATAATGTCTGAGCGCTTACTCCTTATACAGACCATCCATTGTCGGGCAAATACTGAACAAATAAAACTAGAGTATAATTGTATTTTAGTGGTGTTAATAATAAATTTAGTTTTATAGACTTGCAACAAATTTACTCGTTCTATAAGAACAATGATGATAATGATGTTAGGGGGGAAGGGGTACAAGCCCAGTGTAGCCCTATCCTAACCAATCACAACAGTGTCACGTCATTTTTACCTTCAAGTAGCCTAAAATAGCCCCAACACTGAAAATGCCTTAGCCTAAGGATTTAAAAAAATTGGAAGAGAGAGAGAGAGAGAGGGGTGGAAGAGAGAGAATGCCAAAGCCGAGCGCACTAGGGGAAGCCTCAAAGCGAAGCCCCTTAGGTGGGGGCGGTGTAGCCAAGGGGGGCTTCACAAGCCCCATTGATGGATGATATGGCTTTGAGGGGGCTGTGTTCAAGTTCACCAATTTATAAATTGATCGTTTTTGAGTTGACGTGTTTAGAAAACATATCTTGTTAGGAATTGTCGCCCCTAGACTAGCGCAAAAGCAATGGATGATGAGTAACAAGTATTTGACTAGTAGGTAATTTGGTTTTATAAGATGAAAGGATCAAAAAATTGGAAGAAAATGATTCGGGCTATGGTGTTGATCACAATGTGAGAGATGTGGAAATTAAGAAACGAGAAGAACTTCAACAATTGGTTCATCCCATTCTTGAGAACGGTAGATAAAATAAAGGAGTCATTTTTTCTCTGGATTAGAGGAAGATCATAATACGGACACTTTAATTGGGTTAGATGGAGGGAGTTTAATTTGTGGGATGTTATAATGTAATGTTTTTAGATATAGGGAGTCTCATATGCGGGATGTAATAATGTAATGTACTTGTGTAATGGGTTTTAGCTTCTTGCTTGCCCGGTTTTCTATATATTTTATAGAATTGTTGCTGTTAAAATGTCATTTGGTTTTATAATTGAACTAGTGTTGTAACCCGCGCTTCGCGGCGGGGTCGTAAAAGGGTGCTAGCGCTAAGGAATTTATTACATAATGTATTTTTCTAGAGCTAAAAGTTAGTTTTTCGCGGCGGGGTCGTAAAAGGGTGCTAGCGCTTCGCGGCGGGGGCTGTAAACGAACCGGGCGGACACGGACGGAGCTTGTCCGTGTTCGTTTGTTAAGCTTTAAATCTGTTCATGAACTATTCGTGGACAATTTTCGAACATAAAATTTTGTCCGTGTTCGTTTATAATTTGGTTGTTCACGAACTGTTCGTGAACATTGTCTGGCGAACACAAACGAACACTAATGGACACAAAACGGACACAAACGAACACAAACGGATGTTTGACTAGAAAATATAGATAAAACATTAATGTTAATGGACACAAACGGATGAACGAATATAAAATGTAATATATATATATATATATATATAATATTAAAATTTTAAATATAAAAATTTTAAAACCAAATTAACACAAACGAATAAGTATAAACGGACATAAACGAACACAAACGAACACGTTACCGAACGTTCACGAACATAAACGAACAAACGCGACCTATGTTCATGTTCGTTCGTTTAACTTAATGAACAAAATTTCTTGTTCGTGTTCGTTCATTTGTTAAACGAACGAACACAAACGGACTTCCCGCCCGAACGGTTCATGAACTGTTCGCTGAAAGTTCGGTTCGTTTACAGCCCTATTTTTAAGTATAATAAGATAAATAGAAAAATATTTAAATTAAATTTGTTACTAAGTGCATTGAAGAGTTCTAATTTATCCGATGTCATAAGTAATTATCATGATTTAATAAACATATCTAAAAATCTAAAATTAGTGAGAGTGTACATATGGCGTGAATGGTTTAAAATAAAATGAACTTTTTTTATGTTTGGTGGTTTGTTTATTGTAAAGTAAACTTTATTAAAAAAAAATAAAAAACTTACACTCTGTTTCAGAGTTTCATTAAAGGATGGAAGAGAAAGGATCTCCTTCCTCTTCCTTTCTCTCCAATTCCTTCAAATTTGAAAGATTGAAAATCACCCTAAAAACTTTTTATTTTCCCTCCCATTCCCTCCCTTTCCCTCGTACAAAAAACTTTGGAACACATTTTTTCCCCACTTCCTTCTCAATTCTTTCCCTTCCATCCTTTAATGAAACTCTGGAATAGAGTGTTAACGTCAACATCTCTTTTTAGTCCTTTCAAGTTTCAATGGAGAGTGGATTTTTTTTAACTGCAATACACACTTTTCTCTAGACTCTCTCCCTTTATACACTCTCTCTCTCTCTCTCTCTCTCTCTCTCTCTCTCTCTCTCTCTCCTGAAACATCATCTTCTTGTTTTGACTCCACCATCACCACAACGCATCCACTTCCACAACCGCCCAACACCACCACTGCCACCACAACTGTCACCATCCAATACCACCAACAACCGCCATTGCCATAATCATCATCCAAACACCACCACCACCACAATCAAGATGCCACTAACAACCATCCCATACCACCAACAACACTAAACATATGCGTTATAGATGTCGACCATCATCGTCACCCACCGCATTCCCTGTCTACCGCTTTCTCCTACACTTTTCGAAAAAATCTAAGCGGATCTGTAACGGTGTGACGCTGATGAAGACGACAGTGAGTTATGGTGTTGGTGAGTGCGGTGGCTGTGTGACAGTGGTAACCGATTCCACGAGTCATTTTTTTACTCGCTTCCCTCTGTTTCTTGATGATGGTAGTGTGAGACGGTGGTCATAAGGTGGTGGTTTTGACAGTCCTGATGGTCATTGTGGCAGTGGTAACCGGTGATGGTGACTACGGTGGTAGTAGGATGGTATGTATGTGAGAGGAGTATAAAAAGATACATGCTTTGATTATTTGTAAAAACCACTAAAATCAGAAAGAAAAAAAAAGGATAAATAAGATACGTGGTCCAATAAACATTTAACATCTGACCCAATGATGATTTAGGGCTGTTTACATTTGTGTTTTGTTAGTATATAGAATATGAGATTGTGATTACCAAAACATGTCTATTTCCCGAGTCATTACCATCCCTATTTAATTTATATGACTAGTTACTAAGGGGCTGTTTGGTTGATTGAGTGCTGAATCATTAAGAGGTCTGAATGGTTAAGAGTTGAATCATTAAGTTGGACATCTTAATGGTTAATTTTCTTGTCCCACAATAGTAGGAGAGTCTCATTAATGGTTCAGCCTTAACCATTCTATTAAGAAGCTGAAACAAACGCGTTCAGAGCCTCATTAAGAGGCTTACCAAACAGCCCCTAAGTAATTTTAATTACGTTAATTAAGGTTTTTTCCCAAAGCTTTTAGAGTTTAAAACACATGGCCAAAAAGTTTAAAAACAATATGTAAAAATTTAAAAGAATTTTTATATATTAACAACTCTTGGTCTTTTTTTTAATAATAAGGAACGATGTGCCAACCAGCGTGACACCAGACGTTATGGCTAAAGTCAACTACTCGACCGCCGCTAGCCTCTGGCTCTCCCAATGCGCGGAAACCCAACCTCCACCTGCCCTAGGACACGACAGTGGAATACTCGATAAAACCTTGTCTCCCATCCAAGTTGAACCGCCACCACCCATATTCAATTTCATCTGAATGCCGCTAAAAATAATTAGAAGAGTGAGAATTAAACATTAGTCACAAGAAAGACAAGTTTTTGCCAACCAATCCACCACCACCAACTCAAAAAATATATGCATTTTTTTATGCATTGACAAAAATAAAATAATATACCTTGGGATTATCGCTAAACACCATATGTTCCAAAAATAAGAATCTATACGAACCATCCCACTTGCTTCCGTTTACCTCCAATGAAATTTCATATTCATGTTGTTATCAACGTTTTAATATTATTAAATCCGAATTTTGAGCTCTAATCAAGCACATTGAGCTATTGAGGCTCTTTAACAGTTTCTACCAACGCATGTGGATTCTCATCTTTGAGTAGTATGCTTTTCACTATAAAACTTTTTCTCCTAACCTAAAAGTTTCAAACTCTTTCAACCAATTAAAGAGTTTTTTCTTAAAAGCTTGAAACTTCTAAAAACTCTTAAAAACTCATTGCCAAACATACTATGTTCATCATATTGTGCTAATAAAATAACCTTATTTTGATAAAACCACTCATGCATGATGCACCAAGTTAATAAAATTGTTTAATCACTTATCGAACAAAAATAAAATTTTATAGGCTATTATGATATCATCAAGTTTTTCTAACGTGAACCATGTATAATTTTCTTATGTACGTGAGCAAAAGTTGATACCCGAGTGTGGTTCCACGTAAAAGACATATATAATTATATTAGGGCATAATATGGATATGCTGAGTCAAAGTTGATACGTGTCCATTGTGTCATGTAAGTCCTAGCTATATATGTAACTTATCTTTCACTACTATTAGCATAGTCTATCGTTCCCTCTTGAAAATAATTAGCATTTAAAACAAAAGTTTGTGGAACATAATGAAGAACCAAATAACACTCTAAAAGACTTGGATAACGTGTATAAACGGACAAAGCTTGTGGCCTTCAATCATCTACATGTTTCAACTTGTCAACCCAAGATTATGTTGCTAACCCAAACAAGATACAATAAAAGAGAAGTACGTGAGGGAAAATACATATGAAGTTATAGTTAAACGTACACATTCAAATAAGATAAATTCCATTGCTAATATTATGACGAACTTAAATTTGTCGCTAGTTGTGACAAACTTTGCGTGTTGCAAAATTAGCAGCTATTAATTTCATTCGCTCTCTTCACGACTAAATCTATATCACAAAATTTGCGACGAAACATCAGTAAAAATAAAGAGTTAATTACACGGATGGTCACTGTGGTATACACAAATTGCACCATTGGTCCTCAAACGTTCGAAATTACATAAAGGATCATGGTGGTATGTATTTCGTAACCTCACTGGTCCCTAGCCTAACCATCGTCTATTAAGTCTGTTAAATCCATATAAAATGACCAAACTACACTCATTTTAAGACAAATAAATAACTTACGTGTAATACCACACACACACGGGTGGTTTCTGATAGCTGGGGTTGGGTTTCCGGCCACCCGAATTCGAAAACAACATAGGTATATGATGGTTGCAATGCTGTCAAGATTTGATCAGCTCGGGATTAGAACGATTACCGTGGTTTCCAACAACAAAGACACAGATGTCATAACACAAGGTAGACTAGAACGACGACTACAATGGAGATAATGATGAGGTAAGGTTTCTGACTTGGGGGAGATGGTCCTTAGGGTTTGTGAACAGAGGTATAAAGTTGCAAAAAATGAGGTTGATTACGCTGTAGAAAAACATGATACGGTGATGGGTTACATGATGGTTGTTGATAGTGACGGTTACGTGGTGTTTAAGGAATTGATGATGATGAAGATGGTGAATCCTGGGGGTCCAAGTCGTTGTGATATCGATTCCCTGTGAAAAGCCTACTCGAGTGAGTTCTTCTCCGCAACCAATCTGCATGGCTTCTTTATTGTAACGAACAATATAGTCCTCTGCAGATTCATTATCACGACGCTGACACAACATGATGTACGCCTTATCCTTCTTGTGCTGCATCTTTTGGCTAAAGTGTAAAGAGAACTTCTCCAACAGCTTGTCGAAGTTATCAATCTTGCCTTCGGAAAAGTTGTCAAACCAAACCCGAGCAGCGCCGGATAAAGTTTGGACGAACACATGGAAACATACCGGCATGGACCATGATAGAGTGCTTCCTGCGGCCATGAAAACATGTAGGTGGTCATCTGGGTCCACAATTCTGCCGATTTTTAACTACATTTCTGGGAAGTTTGGGACTTAGTGGGCAGGGGCGCCATAGCAATATGTAGAGTAAACTTAAACTTCGCTACAAAGGCTTTTGGATTATACGGTTTGGTCAGGTCATTCTCCGGGTTATGGAAATGTGCATTGGAGACAGACTTAGACTTGTGGTGATAAGCCTGGGTGTTCTGCTTACCATCATTTGAGGATTCATACCCGCCTGACATCTCATTAGTGGCAACGTACTCATGACCGTGTGTATATCTACCTCAGTCTCCACTACAGTCGTCCTGAAGGGCGTCCCTGTGTTAACGGTTAGGGCCATGCTTTTTTTATCATTTGGTCCTCGTTCATGGGTTGTTGAACCATAACTCAGAGTTCCCATTGTACTATTGTCTCATCTGGTGCTGACCGTTAATGGAGATTATTGATAATGTGGCTTCATGGTATCTAATTGGTCGAGCCGCACTGGTACTGTACTTGTTGTCCCCTTTGTGATGTGCACGATTGTGGGGCGTTGCGTGTTACCACTGTTGGCGTGCTTTGATTCGCTACATGTCGATGTCATGTGTACTATTGGTCTCCTCAGTACAGAGAGATATGTTAGGATCTTCTTGTTGGCGAACACTAATTGGCTGGACGCGCGCCTCCTTCTTTGCCACACGTCCTTGACTATGATTGGTTCATACAAGATCATCATTTTGTACTATTTGTCTCCCTAGGCTTATGCATGGGTAAGGATGCGCATCATGACCTGCATGGGTTTTACCAAAGCCAAGTTGACAAGTGCTGATACGCAGTTGTGGTCATGCGCAGGGTAGCCCTCCGTGGTGCGCATGATGTATGGTGTGCAGAGTTATGTATTCGTTGCTTGTGTATTTTTAGGGTTTTTGGGATATGGGCTAACCTCATCCGCGCAATTATTTGGGACCATATCCCTTCAAAGATCAAGAGTCTGAAATTTGGGTTAAAATATATTAATTCGGGTTTTTTGATTTTAGAAATTTGGTTGAACAATATGTTTGTGGTGTTCTTACCTATGTAGAAGATGAAGAGAGAAAGTAGAGATGAGAGTAGGGATGAAGAGAGGGTAGAGATGGAAGAGGGAGTGGGTTTGGTTTTTAATGATAAGTAACTTTTGATTTTTTATAAGATTAATAAAAACAAGTTAAATGGGTAAAAAAAAGTCAAAGTTACCTCATGTGCAACGCACAACTAGCTTAGCGTAAAAGGATGAACCATGCATAGAACTTTGAACATAAAGGACTTTCGTTGTAATTTCGTGAGCTTATTATAATGAATTTTTAGCATATATTGTTTTTCTCTTATGACTTTCAAAACTGATGTTTTATAAAATTCCGTCTATGACATTTTGACCGTACTAATTTTTAGCTACATCTTAATGTGAATTTCACTCGGTGTCATCGAAAGTGGCAACGATATACATTTTATGGGTTTTGATTCTCTTTCGATTGCTATAACGAGTATCAAGCTGTGAAAAAGTTAAAAGCTAAACTGATATCGAATAAATCTCCGAACGTGTAGTGGTGATGATCCCAATATTCATTCTATAAATCAATATATGTTGTATTAGAATATAAAAAAGGTGTGTTAGAGCAATAATAACTCGTCCACCAAATTCTCTCCATCAAATTACACTAAAAATCAT